>CAUYQU010002972.1:0-28828 GCA_963574635.1 Cheracebus regulus
ACCTGGAACAAGCAAATTTAATAAATATTTACAGAACTTACTACCCCATATCCACAAAACATATTTTTTTCAATATTATATAATACCTATTCTAAAAGTGATCACATAATAGGAAATAAATCACTTTTTAGTAATTGCATAAGCATTTCACAGATTTAAATGAAATCCTGAGCAATAGAGCAAGATTCTCGTTCTCTCTCCCCCTTTCTCTTTCTCTTTTTTCTATTTTATGCTTCTTTCTAAAAAAAAAAAAGTCTTTGAAACCCTGGCTTCAGCCCCATGTAAGGCTTTGTGGAGTAGCATGGTGGCCACACTTGCTCTCGCCACTCCCTGCTGCATGACTCTGGTTTGCTGGGACAGCCCCTGTGTTTCCAGGTGTGCAGAAGGTGGCAGGGTTTCCACTTAGCCCTATCTGCCTCAGAAATGGTTGAGCAAGCGGCCTCTTTATCCTCTTCCACCCCCTGCTTAGGTAATCTCTGCTGCAGGTGGCTGGCTGTTGACCATGGGGACTTGGTCTCTCCCCTACCTGCTGGCTCCCACCTCATGGTTCTTTCCTGATCAAACAATATTACTGCTCCAGAATCCTCGCAGTACCAGTATCTCCAGTGCTTTCTTCATCGTCCCTACCCTGTGCAGACAGGAAGCTCCTCTACTGTCCCTCCCCTCGTCCCTTCATCACTGCCTTCTCAGAGCCAATGCCTGTGGAGTGGTGGCCGGGCGAGTGGGGCTGGGGAGTGGGGTAGCTGTGTGCAGTGTTGTCCGGGAGGACTGTGTTTATTCATTTTTAGGTTTGCTTCCCTATCTGCACCCTGCCCTTTGCATTCCCCATGTGAAACAGTGAAGCTGATGTCCATGAGAATGTGCGTGCTTTTCCCCTCCCACTCAGAGCTGTCTCAGTGTTCCCAGAAAGAAGAGCTGTAGGTGTGAAATGCAGCCAGGTGATCCTTGTGATAGGATGGGTGGGGAAGGAGAGTGTCTGGTATGGCAGGACTTTGCCCCCAGGCGGACTGTGGGTGTCAAGTGCTGCTGTCATCATCACCCAACAGGGCCAAACTTCCTTAGCCCTTCATTTCCTCCTCTGGATGGGTGATTTCTTTTACAAAATAAATTTTCATTATTAAATTTTCATTCATTCATGTATTCATCACTGCAACAGACTAGTACAGCTATTTTCATTGATTTGCATTCCCACCTAGTTTTAATTTCTCCATATAAAAAGCTTTTGTTACTATGATTGTATCTCTATGTAATTTTATGTTGTGCTCTTTTACTTAACACTATTTTACAGACATTCTTCCATGTTCTCAGTCATCATAATTAACCAGTTTAAAGCTGTATCATTCTCCATTGTATTTATAAGCAATTGTCTACTTAACTGTTCCACTGCTGTTGGATTAAGATTTTTTTCTCCCTGCATTTGTTTTAAACAGCATTGTTTCAGAAAACTATAAGCATCTAGATTTTTCTTCTTTCACGTCTTTTTTTCCTAGAGATGAATTCTCAGGAGTAGGATTTGTTGCTGTTATTCCGAATTTTTTTTTTTTTTTTTTTTTGAGACAGAGTCTTGCTCTGTCGCCAGGCACCAGGCTGGAGTGCAGTGGTGCTATCTCAGCTCACTGCAACCTCCACCTCCCGGGTTCAAGCAATTCTCCTGCCTCAGCCTCCCGAGTAGCTGGGACTACAGGCTCGCACCACCAAGCCCAGCTAATTTTTGTATTTTTTAGTAGAGATGGTGTTTCACCATGTTGGCCAGGATGGTCTCAATCTCTTGACCTCGTGATTCACCCACCTCGGCCTCCCAAAGTGCTGGGATTACAGGTGTGAGCCACCGCGCCCGGCCGTTGCTGTTGTTCTTGGGTTGTATTGCTAGGCAGTCCTTCAACATATGCTGCAACTCACATGGGTATTCCCATTTTGCTGGATGCTTAGCCACCATGTGTCTTGGCTAACTTTTTTGGGGGGAATGTAACAAATATTTAAAAGTTATATTTAGTTCCTCATTATTAGTCCAATTTGTATTTACAAGTTCCTAATGAGGTTTTGCCACCCAGGTCTAAAATGCAGTGGGAGAAGCACAGCATTTGGACAGAGGCAGACCCAGGAGTGAATCTTGGTTCTAGTTCTAGCTAATTGGGCAATCTCAAATAAGTTACTTAAACTCTGCAAGGCTCAGTTTATCTGTAAGATGGGAATAAAATCTACTGTACAGTACATTTGTGAGAATTAGTTTCAGAAGTATCTGTACAGTAAAATTCTGTCCTTTTTAATCTCTCTTTTCTTTATCTATCATTGTATTTTTTTCTGAGACAAAGTCTCTGTCGCCCAGGCTGGACTGCAGTGGTGTGATCTTGGTTGCTTACTGTAATCTTGGCCTCCTAGGTTCAAGTGATTCTCCTGCCTCAGCCTCCTGAGTACCTAGGATTACAGGCGCATGTAATCCTACATGAAATCCACATGAAATACAACAATCATTGTATTTCATTTCATGTAAAACTATGTTTTCATAGTCTTTCTTTACCTACTAGAAGCTTGGTAGGGGTCTCATATATTAGAGTGATCTCCCTATTATTGATTGATATTAACTCTTTATTCATATTTAATATAGCTTCCCCTTTTTGATGGCCTCTACAACTTGCGTAGAGTTCTTATTCTAAAGAAATTTTTTAAAAAAAGACATTCATAGACCTAAAGGTGACTATTATTGTTTCTCACTTTTCAGAATAATATTTACATATGTAAATGTTAAATAACTTGGCCAAGGTCACATAGCAGGTAAGTGCCAGAGCCAGCGTGACACCCCGGCTGTCTGACCCTGCTCGGCCTCCTGCTTTCCATCGCTCCCACTGAGCCTTGACTTCGCAAGTTGGAAGTCAAACACCAGATTTCAAAAATACATCTTTCCCCAGCTGTTAAACGAGTGTGTATGCTTTGAACATATAGATACCTAGAGCATCCTAACTTTAGAGAGTTTCCGACAGTGCAACAAACTTTCTTTTTAATCTTCATTCAATATAAAATAATAGCTATTTTTTCTAGGTTCTGCAGTTAAAAATAAATACTAATGAACAAGTTAAAATTATCTTTGAAATAGCCCTCCTTGTGATGTGATATGAATGGCTATAGAGAGGAGAAGTCTTTTCTGTTTACATCTTCTAATTAAAGTGATAACAGCTCCTTTGTTACCTAGGTGCTGAGTGATGGTGGCTTTCATGTCTTGTCTGTTGACTACAGAGGTATGTGTTAAGGATGGCATACAGAGATTTTTCAATAAGCAGAGGGCCTCTGATGACCCCTCATTTTGAAGGCAGTGACACTGTGTTTGTCTTTTCTTGCTACCAGGATTCGGGGATTCTACGGGTAAGCCCACAGAGGAGGGTCTGACTGTGGATGCTATTTGTGTCTATGAGTGGACCAAGGCAAGAAGTGGTATCACTCCCGTGTGTCTCTGGGGCCACTCCCTGGGTACAGGGTAAGTGAGATCTGCAGATGTGTCTGTAGGCAGGTCCTTGAGGCTTTAGTGTCCTGTCAAAGGCAGCAGCCAGTAGTGGAAGGAGCACTGAGCCAGGAGACAGGGACTCTTTGCTGATCACTTTTACACTCCAGAAGACCTTGTCATCTTAGTATGCTATCTGTAAAACAAGAGGGTCCCTTCAGCTCTATGGTTATCCTTTACATTGAAGTCCAAGTCTTTCTGAGGGTTTTAAAGAAAAGGATCCTTGGCCCAGTGGGGTGGCTCACACTTGTAATTCTAGCACTTTGGGAGGCTGAGGTGGGTTGATCACTTGAGGCCAGGAGTTCAAGACCAGCCTGGCCAACATGGCAAAATCCCATCTCTACTAAAAATACCAAAAATTAGCTGGGCTTGTTGGAGCATGCCTGTGATCCCAGCTACTCAGGAAGCTGAGGCAGGAGAATCACTTGAGCCCAGGGAGGCAGAGGTTGCATTGAGCTGAGATTGTGCCACTGCACTCCAGCCTGGGTGACAGAGAGAGATTCTGTCTCAAACAACAAGAACAACAACAAAAGAAAGAACAAAAGAAAGAAAGAGAGAAAAGGATCTTTAATTTAGGGCCTGTGGAGCCCTCTGAAATAGTGTGCAAATGTTGTGTCTATATGCATTTTTCTAACCAGAGAGCCCAGAGCTTTTATCAGATGCTCATACCAGAAGTTGTGTTTTATTCTGTTAAGTTATTGCTTAACATATGTACTAATTTTCATTGCTTTACAGGGTTGCAACGAATGCTGCAAAAGTGTTAGAAGAAAAAGGTAATATATTATGTTTAGGTGGTATAATTTCCCATCTCTTGGCTTGAGATGACAAAGTAAAAACAGTCAAGAGACTATGAACATACAGACACCTAAAGCATCCCAACTTTGGATGGTTTCCGGCAGTGCAACAGGCTTTCTATCTCCATTTAATATAAAATAATAGCTGTTTTTTAGGTTCTGCAGTTAAAAATAAATACCTTTGAAAGAGTCTTCCTTGTGATACAATATTAATTTAAATTACAGGATTTAAAAATGCTGTATTATTAAATGATATGCAGAACAGGTTTTCTGCAGCCCTTCTTAGTAATATTTATGTCAGTGTTTCTCAAAGTGATCTGAGAACTGTTTGTATCAGAATCTTCGATCCTAGCTGACTTGAATAATTAGAATCTCTGTGAACAGGGTCGTTTTTCAAAAATCAAAATTCAAATTTACTCCATGTATAGAGATGCTATATAAATGCAAATATTCATTACCCTAATGCCATACAGTTAAAAAATTCCAAAGTCAATTATCTGCTTGTATGTGTGCCTGTGTTTTGCTCATCTTTGTACTGCGAGTTACTTTTGATTACGGGCTACACATAGTTTATGGAAAATCATAGAAATTATTTGAGACTTGAAGTGATATTATCTTCTTCCAGCTATAATTTAGTCTTCTCCTGAAAGGCAGTTACGGTAGGGACAGATTACCTTACTTCAATTAGAGACTGAATTGATCTGAAGCTGGCCTTCAGTCTTTATGATGGCTGGCGTATTCCTGGTTCCTATTACTCTTAGAGTGTAGTTCTCTGAGGTCACAACCAAAAGCCTGAGAAATGTACTAGGGTCCTCTTTCTTGTGAGATCCTGAACTCTAATTTCGGTCATTTGGATTTTGTGAGATGCTGAAAGTTTTGTCTCATTTCTGATCCTCTCAGCCACCACTATTGCTTTCGACTGCATTGAGGGAAAAGGCAGCTCAAACTCTCTGGACTTCTTTCTTTTGGTATTGCTTCTGTAATTTTTCACTGACCAGTAGCCCTCATATCCATTCAAACATATATGTATACATACCGTGACCCACCACACCTTTTCCAATTGTCCTCAGAGGGAGCGCTGAGCTAAACAACCTAGTCAGTCTCTGACACATTCTTAGCAATGTGCTGCAGAACACTGTCTTCCTGTAGCACTTCGCTTTCTTAAGTTATCCAAGCCGTGAAGAGTTGGTTGTGTTCTTAGAAGAAGGTAGCGGTTTTCAACTATCATCATGTACACAGAAATCTCTTGGGGAGGGAGGAGAAGGTAGAAGCACGTAAAAATGAACATTCTCAGCCCCCACCCTGGGGAATCTGACTCATAAACATGAGGTGGGGTCCAGGAATTTGCTTTATTAATAGCCTTCACAACTAATTTTGATGCAAGTGGTTCATGTACAGCCTACACTGTATCAAAATAGTCTACTTGAAGACCCTTTATCTAGGAAAGATGGTATTTGAATAGCGAGGTTACTGATTTCTTTCTTTCCTGCTTTAATTTTCAAGGATGCCCAGTTGATGCTATTGTCTTGGAAGCTCCATTTACCAACATGTGGGTTGCAAGTATCAATTATCCCTTGTTAAAGGTGAGACTCTGGTTCATCTTCACAAGGTATCAAAGTAGGCTATTTTGATACAATGTAGGCTATTTCTACACATGTATGTTTATTAACTGTCTTCCTTTTCTTAAGTAGTTTTATATGTTTTGAAGTTATTCTAATCTGAGACAGTTTATTGACCAGTTGCCATAAAAGGGAACCTATGGCTTTTGGATTTGATATTTTATTTTCTTCTAACAATACCTCTTTTATAATTTTGTAGTAGATAGAGTTGCCTTAAGTTTATTATTTATTTTTATTTTCTTTTTAAAAGTGAAAACAAACATTTTATACATCATTTTTGAGCCCTATGAATGTCAGTCATACATCTTTTGTACCTTTATCATAAGAAAGTTTCTAGAGAATTTAAGGAAGCTGCCAAATACTTTTACACAGTATCCCAGATAAAGAGGACAAACTTTCTAAGAAAATTAAATACAAAGAATTGTGCCACAAGATGCAGTTTAAAAATATCTATTGTGTAGACTATCCTAACTTTATAATCTTATTCTATGCCTAATGCTCAATTATTTATAGTTGTACATTCATATAAATGTTAGCAAATGAGAGGTGGGGAGGGAGAGAGATATATATATAGAGAGAGAGTGAGCACCTTAGAGGGATACATGGCCTCAATTTTAAAATTATTCTAAATTGTTGTTTCATACTGTAAGATATCTTGGAGTATGATACTCTGTCAATTTTAGGAATCTTTTGTACCATAAACCATTAAAGATAGAATTCCATCATAGATGGAATTTCTGGAACTTCTATTTTCAGGAAAAAGTAGCTCACTACTTCCTAGGACAGCCAGTTCACATAATCATATACTCCTGAAAATGGCTTTACTATCTAAGCTTCAACTAAATATAGGAATCCCCTCTATAATGTAAAATACTGAATGCTGGTAATATAAGATATGATAAATAAGACATTTTCAATTGGTTCTAGAAATTGAATATTCATTTTAATATAATATAACCATTAATTGCATATCTCTCATATTACTCTAAGTTATTACTAATAAATTCATTCAATTGTAGGTATGTAACATAAGTCAGATGCAATCTTTTTATTTAGTTTTTTAAAAATGTGTTAATGTTGAAATTTAGCAAAATAAGAAAAATACATGATTTAATGATCAATTATAAACTGAACACCCATGCAACTATCACCTATGTCAAGAAATTAGCATCACCCACACTCCAGAAGTCTGTATGTTACTTCCCAATCCAGTAAGCCTTATTTTAGTTGGAATCCTTGGCCCTTAGATGTAATTCTTAGATTAATTTAATGGTAATCATATCTATGCATTTCTTTACAGTGTTACCACCTGTATATGCATCTCTAAGCAATATTGTTTTGTCTGTGAACTTTATATAAAAGCAAAATTATATAGGATATTTTTTCATCCAACATTATATTTCTGGGATTTTATTCATGACGTGTATAGTATAGCTATAGGTTGGTTATTTTCATTGCTATATACTATTCCATTTTATGTACATACCACAATTTATTGATCTATTTTGTGTTATTATATTTGTATTACTTTCAGTTTGGGGAAATTAATAATATTGTTGTTATGAATGTTCTTGAACCCATATTCTGTAAACATGTACAAGAATTTCACTGGGGAATACCCTTGGAGTGGACTTGTGGAGTAATAAGGTATTTATATGGCCAGCTTTAATAATTACAGTGCAAGTTTTCCTAAATGACTTTACCACTTTACTCTCTCACCAATTGTGTATGAGAGCTCCAGTTGCTTAAAATCCTTGCCCTCATATTGATATATCAATATGGTTTTAATTTGTACCATTTCCCTGATAACCAGTGAGGTCGGGTAACTTTTACCATGTTTATTAGCCATTTGGATATAATCTCTTGTGAGATACTTCTTGTTCATGTCTTTTGCCCATTTTTCAGGTGGATTGTATTACATTTTTTTTTTTTTTTTTGAGACAGAGTCTTGCTCTGTTGCCAGGCCAGAGTGCAGTGGTGCAATCTTGACTTACTGCAACCTCCATCTCCCAGGTTCAAGCGATTCTCCTGCCTCAGCTTCCTGAGTAGCTGGGACTACAGGTGCAAACCACCATGCCAAGCTAATTTTTGTATCTTTAGTAGAGACAGGGTTTCACCATGTTGGCCAGGATGGTCTCAGTCTCTTGATTTCGTAATTCACCGGCCTTAGCCTCCCAAAGCACTGGGATTACAGGCATGAGCCACTGCGCCCAGCCTGTATGACTTTTTATTTGTTGAATTTCTTTGTAGATGCTGGATATGAGTCATTAGAGAATTATTTGTATTGCAAATATATTCTATGATTTTGTTTTGACTTTTCACTTTTTTTTTTTTTGAGATGGAGTCTTGCTCTGTCGCCAGTCTAGAGTGTAGTGGCATGATCTCGGCTCACGGCATCCTCCACCACCTGGGTTCAAGTGATTCCCCTGCCTCAGCCTCCCAAGTAGCTGGGACTACAGGCATGCACCACCACACCCAACTCATTTTTTATATTTTAGTAGAGACGGGGTTTCACCATGATGGCCAGGATGGTCTCAATCTCCTGACCTCGTGATCCACCCACCACGGTGTTCAAGACCAGTCTTAGACAAGATGGTGAAACTAGAAAAAAATAAAAAATATTAGCCAGGTGTGGTGGTAATGCCTATAGTCCCAGCTACTATGGAGGCTGAGGTGGGAGGATTGCTTGAGCCCAGGAGTTCAAGGGCTGCAGTGAGTCAGGATCATGCCACTGCACTCACTCCAGTCTAGGCAACAGAGTGAGACCCCATCTCAAAATAAACAAACAAATAATATCTGAAATTCAGTCATGCTAAGATGAAAATGACAGATAATAACAAAGTGTACACCACGAATATTTGCATAATCAACTCATTTTGTCTTTAGCAAATATTTATTGTCTATTAAATACCAAGAACTTTTCTAGTTTCTGAGGATACCACGGGTAATAATAATAAGAAGAAAGCTGCAGTACATTTGCCTGTGAAGTTCATATTGTTGATGGAGAAACATATAGAAGATAAATACATAATAAAAAAAAATCCAGTAGTGAGAAGTGTTGTGAAAGCACTAAAATAATGTGGAGAATGACTGGGCAGTAGGGGCAAGGTTTGATAGCTGGTTATGGAAAACAGCTCTGAAGAAATAGCATCTGAGCTGAGACCTGCCTGAGATAAAGCAGCTGATGGGAAAATCTAGAAATCTCAGGCTGGGATAAAAGCAAAGACAAGGGCCTTGAGGTGGGATCACGCCTGACATGTTCCAGAGGCAGAAGGCAGCAGAGTCAGGAGGTAGACAGGAAGGGGCTCAGTGATAGGAGATGAGGCTGGAGAGGGAGGCAGGCAGCCACTAGATTCCACAGGGCCTTGGAGGCCCAGGTGACATGTTTGGGTTTAATCCAGTTGCCTTTGGAGGGTGTTGAACAAGAGTGCTATGATCTGATTTGCACATTAAAGCAATCATTCTGGCTTTCCTGTGGGAACTGGATTATGGAAGCGTGAGGAGGAAGTAGGCAGCCACTTGGGATTTCGGCTTGGTATAAGCAAGAGATGGAGGGTGGCATAGGCCAAGTGATAGTGGGGATGGGGAGAAATGAATGGATTTGGGATACATTTTGGGGGTAAGTTTCAAAGTTTGTGAGAAAGGTGCAATATTGCTCGAGGTTTCTGTCCTTGACTCCTTATTTTCAGTTGAAATGGATGTTTCTAGAGCCTATACACTAACTTACATGTTGACTATGTGAGTCAAAACATTGTAAAAGAAGATTTAGCTAGCATTCTATTTCTTAAGATTTGCTATTAAGCAACAAGTTTAGTATGTCTCAAATGAGCGGTGTTGTACCTGGAGTCCTGAGGTCATTGTTAAAACTGAAAATGTCTTTTAGGACATTGGCATATTAAATCATATTCAAAAGTGTATAATGTTCAAATTCTCTAAGATCAATTTTCTATGTTTTGTATATTTTCATCAGAATTTTTGACTAATCAGAATATTCTGTCCACCAACTAAACCAGTTATGTTCACAGTAGAAGCAATTTTTAGGTTTTGCATACCACTGCTTCTATATGGAGAAGTAAGAGTTAGTGGTGCCATTTGTATTTTTTTTTAAAGGAAGTAAAAGCAAATGTTAACAGTGATGATCTATGATGGCAGGATTGTGAATGCTTTGTTTCTTCTACGTTCCTTCCTTTTTTAGCAAATTCCCTACATGCATTACTTTCTAAATCCTAAAAGTTTTTTGTTAAGTTTATCATATTTAGAGAGTCACTACTCTCTGTGTTACCCTGGTTCATAATGAAAGACTATATAACAAATGACACAGCTATGGGGCAAATATTAATTTTTTTTTTAAATAGATTTACCGGAATATTCCAGGATTTTTACGTACACTTATGGATGCCCTGAGAAAAGACAAAATAGTCTTTCCTAATGATGAAAAGTAAGTGAATGATGAAAAGATGTGCATTATTACTGTATCTAAAGGATTTTGGGGGCAACTATCATGTGACTTACTGGATGGTAACATTAGACATCTGAGTATCATTCTTATTCTTAGAATATTGTTCTGTGGTTCTTAGATGGGCAGTAAGATTCAGGTAAAGTATTTATGAATTTTTAGTATTTGCTGTTTTCTTTATGTCTAACTCAATGACTTCACCAACTCAGTACTCTTTCTCTGAAGTCATAAAGGAAGTTGTATATTTATGGCCTATCAGGGCCAGGAGTGATAGCGTGTACCTATAATCCAGCATTTTGGGAGGCTGAGGTGAGAGGATAGCTTGAGCTTAGAAGTTTGGAACCAGCCTGGGCAACACAGGGAGGCACCATCTCTACCAAAAAATTTAAAAGTTAGCCAGGCATGGCGGTACTTGCCTGTCATCCCAACTACATGTAGGGCTGAAGTGGGAGGATCACTGGAGCCTGGGAGGTTGAGATTGCAGTCAGCTGTGATTGTGCCATTGCAGTCCAGCCTGTGTGACAGAGTGACATCCCGTAAAAAAAAAAAAAAAAAAAAAAGACCTTTTAAAGGTCCTCTAGGGTCTAGCTAACATCCAGCGTGCTAACGTGACAGCAAATCCAATGACTAGAATTTATCAAGTTAGCCTGTCACAGTTACAGAATTTAAGAATGCTTCCAAATAGGCAGTTGTTGTCAATACTTTTTTCTATATCAACACACTTGAGAAAATCTAACATTCTCAGGGGTGTCAGTGAGTCACTGATACCCACTGATGGATGGGTATCAGAATTTTGGGGGGACAGGGACACACTGTTTGACAAAGTAATTGGAGTGGGAGACATGACATTCTTCATGTCATAGCCCTTTTGAATTAGCAAACTAGAGGATTGACCAGGAAGCTAATCAGACCTGTTCACTGCGTGTCCATCTTCTACATTTAAGGGGAAAAGTAAACAAATTTCTACAAAGAGGTCTCCGATTCTGTCACAGCTTTTGTTTCACTGAGGTTTTGAGTTTTGTTTTCTTTTCTAGTCTTAATAAAATATTTCAGATGTCACAAAATAAGGTGGAATAAAGAAGAATATAAGGTTCTTCTAACACTGTATAAAATCAGTGTTTCAGTGTTTTTTTCTTTTAGTATTTCCAAAAATCACACAGAAGTAAATTAAACAGTCAATTAAATTGCACGAGTTAGGGAGAGAGGGAAACTTGCATGGAGAGAAAAAGCTACTAAGTGAACTTTTAAAATATATGGCATTGTTACGCCTTGGAAGGAAGGAAAGAAATTTCTTGTAATTTAGACAGACCTCATGTTTTGCTAAAGCTTTAACTTGGAAGAGGAGGAATTGCAATGTACAATTCTTTAACTAAATGCTTTTCTTCTATTTGTCCCTAGTGTTAAATTCCTTTCTTCTCCCCTTCTCATCTTACATGGGGAGGATGACAGGACAGTGCCTTTGGAGTATGGAAAAAAGGTAAACTAAGAGCTCAATGCTGACTGAAACATACTTTATTTATTTCACCATTTTTTTTCATTCAGCCACAGTTTGCTTAGAGCCTACAGGAGGGTCTCTGACATTAAAGGAGACTCTCTACACCCCTAAAGAGGCTCTACAGGTTTACACAATGAGCATCAGTGTCCTTGGCTACTTAGCTCAAAGGAGTGTTTGTGGCAGAGTCTGGCTCATCATCTGGGTTGCATGGCGCTGCAAGTGTAGGGTATCCCAGGCTGCTGTGGGAACCTCCATGTCTAAAACAGAAGATGCAGACTTTTTCCTTTTAAACAAACTTCTACTAGAGTGGGTCCATAGCAGTTCCTTGTCATTTTGCAGTGAGGTTCAAGCAGGGAAGGGTGAGGTTTTATCAGTATTCTATGTTAGCTGAGCAACATTCATATCTTTAGCTGTAGAGACAGCCAGTTTCGGACACGGAGAGTCTTCATGTCTCTGACTTAATGGAACGAACTCCCCATGTTAGCTTTTAGGGAAATTGGACTAGAAAATCCACAGCTTTGAATGGCCAGCCTTTGAGTCTCTGTCTTTCTGTCCCTTACAGCTCTATGAAATTGCACACAAAGCATACAGGAACAAAGAGAGGGTCAAGATGGTTATCTTTCCTCCTGGCTTCCAACACAACCTGCTTTGTAAAAGCCCCACACTATTAATAACCGTAAGGTAAGTGTTGCTTTGCTAAATGTTTCTTGCCCTTCAAGGCAATTAGGGCTGCTCTGGCTTAACTGAGGTCACAACATGAAAATGTATAATACTTTGCTTACTCAGGTAGGGAAAGTGTGTGAGCTGATCCAGGTCCTTTTTCTACAGAGATTTCCTGAGCAAGCAGTGGTCATGAAGTCTTGGAGAAGTGGAAATCTTCAATGAAGACTTGGTCCAAATACCACCTGTGATGTGCATTTTTTAATGTAAAATTGTACTGGGCTGGTCAGATGAGTGGAAGCCATTGACTTCTCTGCAAATCACTTGCCATTTTAACAACAGAAAGCATACATGTTAGGCAGTATGGAATGTTCTTGTTTAGCTTATAATCTACTTTGTAAAACATTCTGAAACCTCACAATTTGGTAAAATTCAGATCCTATCTAAAAATATGCAGTTATCAAACATCCTAGGGATATTTGTGAATAAGGCAGTTGCTATGGTCTGAATATCTGGGCCTGTCCCCCCAAATTATGTTGAAGCCTAACCACCAATGTGATGGTTATAGCAGGTGGGGCTGACTTCTCATGAATGAGATTAGTGCCCTAATAAATTATGACCAAAAGAGCTCTTCACCCCTCCTACCATTTGAAGATACAGTGAGAAAGCTTCATCTATGAACCACCAAGAAGACTTCATCAGACCCTGAATCCAGCCAGTGCCTTGTTCTTGGACTTCCCAGCCCCCACAACTGTGAGAAATAAATTTCTGCTGTTTATAAGCTACCCAGTTTATGCCATTTTGTTTTAGCGGCCCACAGGGACTAAGACATTGGTCTTTGGTTTGGACTCAGATGGCAGTGTAAGAAAGTTGCTCCCAGGTAGTTAAATTTTTTGTATTTTAGTTCATTTAAATGGCATTTAAAAGTTCTAAGCAGTTTTCTAATTTTATGATTCGTTTTGGGGGTAAATCCTAGCAGTAGCAATAGCATCACTAGATTTGCTATAAAATAAGTTTTGACACTCACGTAGCCCTTGGAAATCGACACTTTATTTTTAAGCTCTATTATATACACTTTCTCTTCCCGTTCCCAGAGATACTCAACTATTATAGATTTTTAGCTAACAAAACAAAAACCACTGAATGTTGTAAAAATGTTCAAGTTCAGTAAGAACCTGTTTCCGAGAGACATTTTAGAATTCAATTTCCATTGACTTTGTTAGATTCATTGGATAGAGAAATCTTCAGATCCGAAGGTTCCACATTCCAGATGTCCCGGGCATATTCTTTAATTGTTCGGTCACTGGAGAATTTCCCTGAGGCAGCTATGTTTTTGAGTACCATTGTGTTCCAGGCCTTTGGATTCTGTAAACAACATATGCATATACAGCCAGGGTCCCAGTGCCCAGTGAGCTTTATAACAAACATCAGCCAAGCACATCCAAACACATCTCAGGAGGGAAAATGACAGGAATAAATTACAGTGAATTATAAATATTCTTGTTTGTTGAGAGGTAGAATAGAACGCACATTTCTCATACAGTGTATTTCTCTTAGGAATGAAAAAAAGTATTTTTCACTCTAAGAGAAACCCTGGATGTACATTGCCTAGTTGGTAATTCCTGCTATGGTTACAATGTCTTGACATGTAAACCATATTTCCCATGATTTCTTATGAATGAAGATACTTCCCCTTAAACTATAGGGAAGGAATTCGTTGTCTGCTAAATGCCAAGTCAAAAGACATACCCTGTGGCTTACGGAGTTTGAAAAACACTACTCTAAAATGTTAGCTATAATGCAGGCAAACAATTAAATGAGGGGCTTTATTAACCTTCTTAGCTTTTCTTGTTCTTTCTGAAGGTAAACACCCTACTGAGTTTACACTGACTCCCAAACACTCCATTGGGGCTTCAAAACAGAGTCAATTAAGGCTTTATCCTTAATAAAAATAAATCAAAATCTCATAATTTTTATATAAAAGAATGTGATAAGAAGCAATTTGTTTTATAGCCTCTTAATTTTGTAAAGAACTCTAAAAGTGTATTGGAATGAACAGAACATTATTCAAAAGTGCTTACAAGAAAGACTGAAACTACCATCATTCCTTAAGGTATAGCAAAACAGTGTCTGAGATTTGTTTATTTAGATTTTGGAAACTTCCTGTAATAAGAGGAGGATAGGCCGGGTGCAGTGGCTCACACCTGTAATCCCAGCACCCTGGGAGGCCACGTTGGGCATATCACAAGGTCTAAAATTCCATCTCTACTAAAAATACAAAAAATGAGCCGGGTCTGGTGGCATGCATCTGTAGTCCCAGCTACTCAGGAGGCTCAGGGAGGAGAATTGCTTGAGCCTAGGAGGAGGAGGTTGCAGTGAGCCAAGATGACGCCACTGCACTCCAGCCTGGGTGAAAGAGCGAGATTGTCTAAAAAAAAAAAAAAAAAAAAAAGGATAAAAGCTTCCTCTCTTCATTTTCTTTAACTATTTAAATGGATAATGAACAGACTTCCCAGCCATATGGGTCATGTTTACTAAATCTCAACAATACAATTATTGTTAAAAGTAAAAAGCTGCAATTTGCACTAATGAACAAGAAAGACTGAAGCAAATGCTGGGCTTCTAGATGAACATCCTTTGGATTTGGGCCATAATTTCAACAGAGGAGACATTCACGTTTGTCCTTGCCCTTGTTCATATTTTTCTTTCCTGCGCTGTTTTATTGATATATCTTGAGGTGGCCATTCTCTTCCCTGTGTCTTTGTGTTTTTGGGGCCTGTATATGGCTTTTCTCTCCAATGTACAGGAAGCAGGTAGTGAGCCCCGAGCTTAGCTTTAGCACTGCCCTGCTTGTCTGTAGCCATTAACTTGCACTTATTCTGGTCTATATGCCTTCAGGGGACTGGCTATTATTCTATTAGAAGATAAGGGCTGTAAAGCAGCACAGGCCTTGAATGATCCTTTTTAAAATCCCAATGGGACATTTAGGGTGACTGTAGGAACTAAGCTGTTATCTGCCTTGGGAAAGAAATAGAAATGTTAGTGAAACCCACCCTGGAGTCTTGGCAGAGAGCTATCCTCCTCCTGTATCCATTCCTCTGGCGTATCTGAAATTCACTGAAAGTCTCTCCTATCAGAGATGATCAACCTTTTCACATATCTACAAAACATAGCTAGAGAGGTGTTTGATAAAGCATATAAATTTGCATGTGGAGGCTTATTCACATGGCTCTCCCTACCTCTTTTTTCCCCTCAGTATAGTATTGTCTTCCTTATTCTTCTCCTTTCTTTCTTTTTTAAAAAATTCAGAGATGAACCCCTTTCTCTTTCTACACATTTATATTCTATTGATATAGCCCCCTCCATGAGAGGTCCAGGAGAGGTATTATTTTACAATTTTCAAAGAATAGGGGTCAGTCCTTATCTTAACAAACCATGGTTTAGCCTTAGAGTCATCATGTCAGGTTTTTCAAATACTGTTGGTTACCCTACCCTCTACTGGGAAAGATCTCTCAGTGCAGGGCTAGCATCTGTACTATGATGAAGCTACCTTGGTGATTCTGATGTGTACCTCTGGTTAAGAACCTCAGTGTTTAAACAGGCTCCTTGAGGGAGGAGAGGGAGGGAGAGACCTCAGCTTTGCTCATGGTGTGTTCTCAGTGCCAGCACAGTGCCTGGCATAAAAAGGATGCCCAATACCCCTCTGAGGCTTTATTTCCTTAGCTTCTAGGGCATGCCTATTACAGAGTGGGTGCTCAATAAATATTGAATTATTTGTGACTTTTAAAAAATTTGGATATTAAAAAATTTACAAGTGGCCAGGTACGGTGGCTCACTCCTGTAATCCCAGCACTTTGGGAAGCAGAGGCAAGATGATCACCTAAAGTCAGGAGTTCAAGACCAGCCTGGGCAACATGGTGAAACCCTAACTCTACTAAAAATACAAAAATTAGCTGGGTGTGGTGGCACATGCCTGTGATCCCAGCTACTTAGGAGGCTGAGACAGGAGAATCACTTGAACCCAGGAGGTGGACGTTGCAGTAAGCTGAGATGGCACCACTGCATTCCCGCCTGGGTGACATAGCAAGATCTGTCTCAAAAAAAAAAAAAAAAAAGAAAAGAAAAGAAAAGAAAAAAGGAAAAAAAAAATACAACTGCTGCTGAAATTTCAAATCTAAGCCTTGGCCTGAACTTCGGAAAAGTCAAGGTTTTTTTTTTTTTTTTTCCCCAGATTGCTTAATGGGGACCTGCTATTTAGATTTAATTTTAAAAACCCACATTTTAATTAATCATAGCAAACTGGCTTTCTTTATCAATCTTGGCCATTTACTCACCATGTACAGCTGGCTGACTTTATCCTGACACTTGACATAGGCTTCATAGTCTGCGAAGACTTTAAACCTTTTATTTTGTGATTGGAAGGGGAAAAAAAATAGTTAAAAGCTTCATTAACGGATACATGCTAAGACTCCATGTAAAATAATCTTTTGCTTAATATTAGGCATGGCTGGGTCACTAAACTCATGTTTCTGTTGGTAAGAATTTTAACCAGCCCTCAACCTTCTTATGGTTCTTCTCACATGGAGAGTGTCATCACTTGGATACATTTGGAAGTTGGGAATATCAGTGGAAGGAGACAATGAAAACCAGATTTGTGTGTATTATTCTTAAACCTTACCGGCATCGTTGGTGGAGAATATCTAACTTTTTTCCCAACCCTAGATAACCTGCGCAGATCACACATCCACGCTAATCTATATGAGTGGGTTTAAGTTGGTTTAAGATTTTCTTGTTGGTTTTAGAGTTGGTTGGTTGAAGATCTTCTTGTCCCCCTTTCATGATCCAAATAGCACCATCTTCTTGTGGGAACTCACCTGTCATGATAAAATAGCATGTTGACGATGTCTTTGAAGAGGTCAGGCTGCTTGGGAGAAAAAAAGCCATTGTCAATTTGATCGATGACCAGCTTCAGCTCTGGAAGTGCCTCATAGTATTCTTTTGCCTTGTACCTGTGGGGTAGGGGTAGGTGGGTGATAACAACAAAGCTCTGTTATTGTGCGTGATTAACTGTGTTCACTGTGAAAAAATGCATTCAGAAATACTAGCATTCATAGAATCATTACAGATTTCACCATGAGTATACATAACTTTTAACTAGATCTAGAAGTTTTTCTCCCTGTAAATTTGATTCCTTACGACCAAAGACACTAAGAACAATTGATAGTGAAAACTGCAAGGCTTTTTGAACTGACTGCACCAGGAACTACACCATAGTCAAGCCATGGTGACCCCTGTGACCCACACGTACACCTCCAGATGGCCTCCCGAAGCCAGAAAGTCTAAGGTAACAGAAAAACCGCAAAAGAAGAAGAATAGCTAGCTCCTGCAGTGCCTAATTAACTGACCTTGCAACGTTCTAACATTGTTCCTGCCTCAACTGTTAAGTCAACTTGTGACACTGGACCCTGTGACACCTCCCCATCTTGGCTTGCAAAAACCACCCTAAACAGTAACTTTCCATTATTTATTCCCAACCTATAAAACCAGCTCCTATCCCACCACCTTCTGTTGACTTTCTTTTCAGACTCAGCCCACTCACACCCGAGTGAATAAACAGCCTTGTTGCTCACAAAAAGCCTTTTTAGGTGGTCTCTTCATTCAGAGCGTGCTTAACAAAAACTCTCGTCAAAGAGCAAGAGTCGAATGTGGTAGAATACAGCAAGGTCCATTTCAAAGCAGACTTTATAGCTCTAAATGAACATTGTATTAAGCCTATCAGTTGCTTTTTGGATCCACAGATTCTCAAAAGTTGTTGCTACTGAGTGAAACTGACTTCCAGGGGTCAGGAAGTATATTCAACATCCCCCACATGTTGCTTCTTTGGGCAGTATTCTTTATTTTGTGCTTGAACTCAGGTTAATTAATCCATCCAGATATTAAGTGAAAATAAATGTTCCCAAATGCTTCTGTACACCCATGTCTATTTTCTGTCACATTTTAGTCCATCTCTTTGAGATCTTAAAGGAGCACTAGATCATGGTTTAAATTACAAGCAACGCTTCCAACTAGAAACTGGTTCATCTTTTGATCAAAGTAAAAATCATACATATAGAGGAAAGAATAGCTCTTTGAGGCCAGCTCTGCAATGGGTGATAACAAAGAGCAACTCCTCTATGTGAATGTACTTTTACTTGCTGGATTTAATAATATTAATCTGTGGCCAGGAGGCTCTCCTGCCTCATCGTGGGAGATGTTCTGCTGTCACCTCTTATGTGATCCACCCTCAGTGGGGTATCTGTGTGGGCAGGAAGCCCTCTGAAGTCACATAACTTTCTGGAGGGGGTGACCTGCCTAGCAAAGAGAAGCTATTCTCTCACCCTTTCTTGTCCAAAGCAGCCACATCATCTACCCTCATGCCAAAGATGAACAGGTTCTCTTCCCCGGCTTCCTCTGCCATTTCCACGTTGGCCCCATCCATGGTCCCGATGGTGAGGGCCCCATTTAGCATGAACTTCATATTGCCTGTCCCCGAGGCTTCGGTGCCTGCAGTGGAAATCTGCTCTGACAGATCTGTGGCAGGAATGACTGCAAGACAGGCAACTTAAAATTAGTAATTTTGTCTCTGTAGATCTGCTTGCATTGAATCAGAGCATTTATTTAGTTGGGCTGTTTTAATCATTAAAGTAACACATGCACATCAAGATAAACATTCAAACAGTCTAGAAGGCCGATCACATTCTTTCCCCTTGACTCAGGCAACCACTTTGTCCATTTAATATGCTTATATTTCTCTTTCTCGAGCTCTAAACTTTGAAGAGTATCTATTGACTGCTATAAATATTGATACTACATTTCTCTTCTTCCTTTTATTCCCTTCAATGTTTGTTATGTTTTTTTCTTTTCTTTCTTTTTTTTTTTTTGGTACAGGGTTTCACTCTGTCGCCTGGGCTGGAGTGCAGTGGCGTGATTACAACTCACTGCAGCCTTGACCTCCTAGGCTCAAGCAATCTTTCTGCCCCGGCCTCCCAAGTAGCTGCAACTACAGGCAAGCACCACCATGTCCAGCTTTTTTTTTTTTTTTCCACTGCAATCTCCGCTTCCCCGGTTCAAGTGATTCTCCTGCCTCAGCCTCCTGAGTAGCTGGGACTACAGGCACATGCCACCACACCCAGCTAATTTTTTGTATTTTTAGTAGAGACGGGATTTCACCGCGTTAACCAGAATGGTCTCTATCTCTGCCCACCTCAGCCTCCCAACGTGCTGGGATCACAAGCATGAGCCACCATGCCTGGCCATGTCCAGCTAATTTTTAAAATTTTTTTGTAGGTATGGGGTCTCCCTATGTGGCCCATGCTGAACTTCTCTTTCTTGATCCATAACAGAGTGTCTCTCCAGGACTCCTCTTTGGCAACCTGAGGAGATTGGATTGTCTGCATTCCTTCCACTTCTCACCTCCTTCCTTCCACTTTCATTGCAGGGAAATAAGCCACACACAATTGAGGTGTGCCTGGGGCTAGACATCAAGCCTCTGACTGTTCAGGCTGATTTGCACACAAATTAGAGCTGCCTGAAGCACTTCCTTTGACTACAAAGATCAGGACCACTTCTTTGCTTTACTCTGATAGCTTATTTGTGGATTAGACATATCTTCTTTTGCATCCCTAGGAACCTGGCTCTTTTCTCTTTATGCAGACAGTTCTTAAACAGTAACATCAGATGACCTAAAAACACCACAAAAAGAAAAAGCTCCCTTTCTATCTTTTCAGTTTGGGAAGTGGGTGAATACACAGTTGGGCATTTGCATGTGGATGGTGCTCTGTGAGCTTGTGATCCAAATAACCAAAGAACCCAGTGGAAGACAAAGGGACACTGGCTTCTTGCCCATCTGGCTGTCCCCATGTGGGAGCATCATGCTTGATGCTGGAGTGCCCATGTGAGGCACATCTAAGCCTCGTGCTTTGGCAGCCTGACGTCTGCCCTCATTTATTATTGCTACATAAGCAAATGACAACCCTTCCTCTCACAGGGTGACCAAAGGAATATCTGACGACAGGGGAATTGGTGTTGTCTTGCAAAACTGGGGCTGGGAACTGAAGACCTTTACTCTTTTTTGTAGAGCTAGTTCCGAATGATGCCAAACCTCAGGGCTGCCTCCCCCAGCACCTAGCTCTCACTGGCTTGGCAGAAAATGTGCTTGCAAATATATTTCTGTGTTACTGACCCCAGGACATCAATTTCCTTGTGACTTGGGTCACTTTAAAAACTCTTACCTTAGGCCCTTATTCTGCACAAGAATAACACTCTCTATCCTAAGTTACTAGCTCCTGGAAGTTGGCTGTCCCATCATTCATACCATGTAATCTCTAGAGTTTGCCCTGGCCCCTGCATGTTTTGCAACGAGGATAGTACCTTTTTCAGCAAGAGATACTCTGTAGTTCTCCAAGAAGATGACTTTTAACTTGCTTCCAACCATGGGGTCATTGTTCACCACATCTGCCACTGAAGTGATCAGCTTTATGATCATTTTGGCCATGTGATATCCTGGGGCAGCCTTGGGGAAGAAGGTTAAACGCATTGACAAAAGGCAGTCATGATGAAGTAGAAGAACGGCAAGAGATTAGAGCCCCCAAGTCCCCATTGAATAGAATCAACTTACTTTACCACCAATGATAACTGTCCTTGGCACGAATAACTTCTTAGGGTCTTTCTTAATGCCTGAAAAAGATGGAGAAGCAGATGGAATGAAAGACAGCTGAAGGTCAGGGTAGTGAGACCTATGCTGAAGCTGCTGCTTCCACCTGGAAGGGGGCTTGTTGGCTACAGGGCTGACTCACGGTTGTACATCGTGATCACGTGCAGACAGTTTAAGAGCTGCCGCTTGTACTCGTGTATCCTCTTCACGTGGACGTCAAACATGGAGGATGGGTTGATCTTCATTTTGTACTCCTTCTCCAGGAACTGAGAAAACTTCAGCTTATTCTCCTGTTGAGACAGTGCACGGTGCCACAGCTCTTTTGGCTCAGAAGCATTGGGTGGTCAGTTTTTTATTTTTTTTGAGACCGAGTCTCACTCTTTCGCCTAGGCTGGAGTGCAGTGGCACGATCTTGGATCACTGCAACCTCTACCTCCCATGTTTAAGTGATTCTCCTGCCAGGGATCACAGGCATACATCACTACTGCCCGGCTAATTTTTGTAATTTTAGTAGAGACTGGGGGGTTTCACCATGTTGGCCAGGGTGGTCTTGAACTCCTGACCTCAGGTGATTCACCCTTCTCGGCCTCCTAAAGTGTTAGAATTACAGGCGTGAGCCACCGTGCCCGGCTGGGTGGTCTGTTTTTAAAAACTACAGAATAAACCCCCAAAGCGAGTGACTGGGAGAAGACCCACACCTGGAAGGCTCACCTGCTTCACATTGGAGAGTTCCCGGAGGAAGACATCATCACCCAGGAAGCTGTGGAGCTTCGTCAGCTGGCTCAGATCTTTCACATAGTCCTCCCCAATTTTCTTTCAATTCCAAGGAAAAGGTGACTTCAATTTAGGAATGGTAATCAAGCCCAAACGGGCAGTTTCCATCAGTATTTCTCTCCATCACCTACCTCAGTACAGTTCACATATCACACAGAATACAGGATAGTTTGACTCAAAGAAGAGGCTATAAATTTTATGTGGGAAGATCACTTTTGCTAGTATCTTAAATGTAGGTTCAGTGGTATTTTAAAAATTATTTTAATTAATTAATTATTTTTGAGACAGAGTCTCGCTCTGTTGCCCAGGCTGGAGTGCAGCGGCAGGATCTCGGCTCACTGCAACCTCCACCTCCCGGGTTCAAGCGATTCTCCTGCCTCAGCCTCCTGAGTAGCTGGCAAGTGCCACCATGCCAGGCTAATTTTTGTATTTTTAGCAAGGATGAGATTTTACCATATTAATCAGGCTGGTCTTGAACTCCTGACCTCATGATCTGCCCTTCTCAGCTTCCCAAAGTGTTGGGATTACAGGTGTGAGCCACTCCTCCTGGCCTATTTTTATTTTTATTTAATTTTTTTAGAGAGAAGATCTCACCCTGTCACTCAGGCTAGAATGCAGTGTTGTGATCATAGCTCATTGCATCCTTGACCTCGTGGACTCAAGCAATCCATTTGTCTTGGCCTCCCAGTAGCCAGGATTACAGGTGCATGCCACCACATCTGGCTATTTTATTTTATTTTATTTTATTTTATTTTATTTTTGTAGAGACAAGGGGTGGAGGGTTCATTATGTTGCCTAGGCTGGTTTCAAACTCCTGGCCTTAAGTGAGTCTCCTGCCTAGGCCTCCCAAAGCACTGGAATTATTCATATGAGCTATTGTACCCGGCCAGCTTCGCTGGTATTGAAGTGTTAAAAACAGGAAATCTACTTATAAGAGTCGCAGGAACCAAGGGTCTATTAGTTATTTATATAAGCTTTGTTATTCTCTTTTACTAGAGAAAACTGTCTTCTATGTGGGTGTCCTATGAATACTGTTAGCTGCAACCAGCTACATAATTTGCTGGACCTTTTGTTCAAAAATTAAGAATTTCAAGATGACAGCTGGGTATGATGGCTCACACCTGTATTCCCAGCAGTTTGGGAGGCCAAGGCGGGAGTAGGGTGGATCACCTGGGGTTGGGAGTTCGAGACCAGCCTGGCCAACATGGCGAAACCTCATCTCTACTAAAAATACAAAAACTAGCTGGGCGTGGTGATGTGCGCCTATAATCCCAGTTACTCGGGAGGCTGAGGCAGAAGAATCACTTGAACCCAGGAGGTGGAGGTTGCAGTGAGCCGAGATTGGACCACTGCACTCCAGCCTGGGTGACAGAGTAAAATTCTGTCTCAATAACAATAATAATAATCATAATAATTTTAAGATGACTACAGCAGAGATTTAAACCCAGCATAGAGCCCTGTGTGACTGCACAAGCCACATGCTGGGGAAGCCAGCCTGCTGCAGACGGGATTTACCAGTTATAAGTCTACCCATATGCCTCTTGCATTCTAGTCAGGCCTCCTTTTCTCTCAGCACTTCCCAGTTACCTCTGCTATAAGCTCTGCAAGTCCTGGGTTGCAGAGTAAGAGCCAGCGCCTTGGAGTGATCCCATTCGTTTTATTCTGAAACTTGTCAGGTTCTAGCTCACTGAAGTCCTTGAATCTGGAGATGGAGGAGACACATTACTGAATCTGGCTGAAACAGCAGGGTCCTGCATACTGGATAGAGTTCAGAGTTTTATATTCAAGAAGCCAAGTGCAGGCTTAGAAAGTTAAATAAAGGTAGAGGAACAGGCTGACAGCAGCTATGGCTGTTATCTAAATAGAAATTCATTTGCCATTCAAAAGAATTACCAGAAAAATTCCAAATCTAATTACCTCTGTCTGACTTCTTCACACTGACATACATACCACACTTTCAGTAGAATAGCTTTCTGGTATTTTTGTGTGTGTTTGTTTTGGCTTCTATGTCTAGAATTAGGATGTTTCAGAGAGGAAAGCATTTTTTTCTTTCCTTTTTTTTTAAGAGTTTTTTATATAGAAGAAAATACTTTTTAACATTTTAACAAGGCCTTTCCTCATCCCTAAGTGCAATCTTAAGTGCCCTGCATTTAGTAGCACCATTCCATTAATGGATCAGTGTCAGACCCACTGCCAGAGTCATGGGAGGCTCACACTTCAGTCTTCACGATGTTTGAGTGGATTTTAGCCACGCCATTCACAGCATGGGAGCCCACAATGCAGAGATGGGCCATGTTGATCCTTTTGCTTCCTTCCTCTTCTATCAGAGACATCCTTCTCAGACGGTCAACATCTTTAGGAAATAAGGCCACAATTCTCTAGCCAAAGGAAGAGAAAGACCTTGCTGGTCACCCAGGTTTAAAGCAACATTGGAATAACGTTGTTCACATCTTAAGCAAAATCTTTGGTGTACTCAATATAATAAACTTCACTTCCATGGAGAGGGGCTGAGTTAGCTCTAGGGAGGTGCCATCCCTCCATTTCAACACTTTCAAAAAGCTGCCTTTGCTGGAACCCCACTCGGACTTGAGTACTTCTGATATATCAATGATCGAAAGATGTTTGGTAAGAGGGAACACTGTAGTCATATGTAACTCCTTAAGACTTTGCTCTCGTGAAGGGAAAAAATCTCTCAAAATGACTTACATCTAAATGCTTCTGATTTATCTCATAAATGATTTCCAAATGTCGAGGGAGCAGCTTCTCCACCAGGTCCACGGGCCAGCGCTCCAGGGCTTCCGGGAGCACCGTGTGGTTGGTGTAAGCGAAGGTCTTCTGGGTGAGCTCCCACGCCTGGGGGAAGGGGAGGTGTCAGCTGCTTCCCCTGCAGGGGGGCAACCCACTGCACAGGTCACACCCTTCTTCAACCCTGCCCTTCCTACAACAGGACAATTCCAAGTGTGCTTAGTCAGACACACTCGATTCCACCAAGTTTCTGAATAGTCCAGATAATGAAAACATGTTCTGGGTGTGAGGGGAAGCCATTTGTAAAGCTGTCTGGTGAAACATAAGATGGCATTCTGATCAATCTATCTACTATCCTTACATGCCTTTTATTTATCAAATATACAAAGATTGAGGAATAAAAACATTAAGTAGTGCTGTCAGCAAGTACAAAGGATGTAAAATGCTGACTTCTACAGCTATGGGGACACTCAATTAGCTGTCTTCTGAGGTTAGAGAATTTAAGTTTGAATCTTTTTCAACACAAAAATGGTAAACACCATATAAGTTTTAATACAGCTACTGATTTGTGTCCCATTAGGAATGTATTCATTTATTTATAGTCTTACTTCCCTGTAAAACTCTAAGGATGGAGAAAGGTCAGCATTAGGGAATAACTGTTGAAAGTTAGCAACAATAAGTTACTTTGAAAAACTAAAAAGGGAGTTTTTGGCCAAGTCTTTCAACTGCAGACATTCTGATTAATTAAAGGAAAAAGAAGCCAAACTATCCAGACCTTGGACCAGGGCAATTTTTCAATATCCACAAAAATCCTCATCAGCTCAGGGATGGCGAGTGCAGGGTGAGTATCATTCAGCTGGATGGCCACCTGGGTGGGGAAAGACATCAGTATGAAGGTGACGGATGGCTCAGGGTCTGGCTTCCTTGTCCTAACATCTGGAGAAAGCACCTGATGATATGCCCACCTTCTATGAAATGCTTGATGTACACTATTCCTGCTCTACTTTTTTAGCATTGAGAGAGAGGAATTAATCTGATAGGAAATCCCAGTCAGCCCCTCAGTGGACCCCACCTGCATCCCCAGACTGAATACTTGCCTGATCTGGGAAGGCATCAAACACAGTTCCTGCACCACTGGTGGAGCCAAACTTCGAGGCTTTGAATCGGCGGATGATATCTTGCAAGGTTGCAGCCACCACAAAGTATTCCTGCTTCAGTCTGAGCTCCTTCCCTTCAAAAAACTTCAAGCCAGAGAGACGGGATGAAAGTGGTTATATTGTAGGTGTGGCCAAAATGTGACTGGTGTCTCCTACCCTGGGAACTTTAAGGCTAAGGCCCACTGGACATCTGCTGAGGGATGGTGGTTTGAATGCCAAACTGTGAGCCTTTGCTGTTTTCCCATTAAAATGGCAGTAAAAAGATCCTCCAAAAGCACAGAGATAAAGGATAAAGAGGTTGGAAGAAAGACAACAGTAACAACCTTTGAGAGGCTGAAAACCAGATGCATGAGTGGTAAGTGAGTCAGAAGACCCAAGACAGCCAAATCCTGACCTGGTAGTAGAGAAGAGCCAAAAAGCAATGCAGTGTGTACATTGGAACCCCTCAAAGCTCAGGAATGGGTAGCACCAAGTGCTTTTGAAAATAGGGAAGAAGATGAGAGAAAGGTTAATTGACAGCCTAAGGACTCCTGGTCTCAGACCTTATTCTCAGTTCCTGCAGTTGAGCACAACCAGCCCCATGTCATAGATGACTGCCCTCTTCCCTGCAGTCACATGCCTGGCAGGCAACGTGTTGGGAAGCAATGGCATACGTGGACCATGTGGAGAACCAAGACTGGCTGAGAATTCCCTACATGACTGTGAGACAGGATTGCAGCCAGGCCATGGTGTGTAGGGTGGAGGCCTTAGAGGCCATGATGGCGGCCAGCTTCCAACTTCCTCCCACATAAATTTGCTGTCGGTCAGCTCGACCATGTAAATGTCACCAAGAAATGGTCCTAACCCTGAGCCATCACACTTTGATTTTATAGATCATGGAGCTGTCCTATCTTTACCTGGTTGTAGAATTAAAAACTGTAACTTCTATTAAAAATGTGAGCCTTGACTAATATCTAGATTCTACAAGGAACTCATCAAATCAGCAAGAAAAAAAAATCCAAATAATCCCAACAAAAAGTGGCAAAGGACATGAATAGACAATTTTTCTCAAAAGAATATATACAAACAGCCAACAAACATGAAAAAATGCTCAATATCACTAATTATCAGGGAGATATAAATTAAAATCACAATGAGATATTACCCTACTCCTGCAAGAATGGCCATAATTAAAAAGTCAAAAGACAATAGATGTTGGAGTGGATGTGGTGAAAAGGGAACACTTTTACACTGCTGGTGGGAATGTAAATTAGTACAGCAACTGTGGAAAACGGTATAGCGATTCCTTGAAGAACTAAAAGTAGATCTACCATTTGATCCAACAATCTCACTACTGGGTAGCCAAAGGAAAACAAGTTATTATATGAAAAAGACACATGCACACACACACACGTGTACAGCAGCACAATTTGCAATCGCAAAGATATGGAACCAATCTAGGTGCCCATCAACCAACGAGTGAATGAAAAATATGTGAGAGATATACACCATGGAATACTACTCAGCCATAGAAAGGAACAAAATAATGTCTTTTGCAGCAACTTGGATGGAGCTGGAAGCTATTATTCTAAGTGAAGTAACTCGGGAATAGAAAACCAAATATCATATCATATGTTCTCATTTGTAAGTGGGAGCTAAGCTATAAGGATGCAAAGCCATAAGAATGATATAATGGACTTTGAGGACTTGAGGGATAAAAGATGACTTACTGGGTATACACTGCTTAGGTGACAGGTGGGTAAAATCTCAGAAATCACCATGAAAAACTTACCCATGCAACCAAAAACTATCTGTACTCCTAAAACTATTAACATTAAAATTTTTAAATGATGAGAACCCTGCCCCCCAAATGTGAGCCTTGGACTAGAATCTTATTAAAAGTAACTAACATGAGCATAGGGGTCTGCATATAGAATATCTGGGGATCTAAACTCCCTAATTATTAAAAGTATTATCACTGACGATGCCAGTAATCCTATGGCACTGACCTATGTCAGGGTTTCCTGTTTTATAGCTGATAGGAATATATTGGTTATTTCCTGGATCACAGATAATATCAAACAAATATATATGTGTGTCTATATAATAAAACATATATTATATTTAAAATTGTATATTATACATTTATACAAGATATTATTTATTTATTTACATTTACATTTTTGAGACAGGGTCTGGCTCTGTTGCCCAAGCTGGAGTGCAGTGATGTGATCTTGGCTCACTGCAACCTCTGCCTCTCTGTCTCCAGCAAACCTCTCACCTCAGCTTCCTGAGTAGCTGGGACTAGAGGCATGCACCACCATGCCTGGCTAAGTTTTGCATTTTTTGTAGAGACAGGGTTTCGCCACATTGCCCAGGCTGGTCCTGAACTCCTGAGCTCAAGTGATCTGCCCACCTTGGCCTCCCAAAGTGCTGGGATTAGAGGCATGAGCTACCTCACCAGGCCATAAAACATATTTTGAATGAAAGCTGCAATAAGCTACAAATTATGATTTGGGGGTCTTTGCTTAAGTATGAGATACTTGATAGAGGCTTTATTGCAACATTAGTGTATCTTCTGTCAAGAATAATTGCTGGAGAGATCCAAGATGGCCGATTAGCAACAGCTCAGGAATGTAGCTCCCAGTGAAAGCGCAGAGAACGAGTGAACGCCGCACTTTCCGGCGAATTTTTGTTGCCCACAGACCAGGAGATTCCCGGCAGAGGAGCCACACGGGTCGCCAGCGCGACTCGTTTGGCCGGCGTGGCTGTTTGGCCGGCGCTCCAGCGCAGCGCTTCCCGGTGCGGAGTGTACGGGACGGAGGACGGGCTCGGCTGGTCCCATCCCCACAAGGAAAACAGCAATTGGAAGCGCTGCAGACTGAGAGTCTCACAGCAAGCACAGCGAACCCGGGAAGGTCCGGCTCTGTGGAGAAGGGGCGTCCGCCAAAGGAAAACTAAGAA
>CAUYQU010002973.1:0-20852 GCA_963574635.1 Cheracebus regulus
TTTCTCTCTTTTTCTAAAATCTCTTCCTCTTTCTTTCTCTTTCATTTTTTCTTTCTTTTGCTGTTTCTTTCTTTCTCTTTTTCTCTCTTTTTCTAAAATCTCTTCCTCTTCCTTTCTCTCTTTCATTCTTAAAAAAAAAAATATATATATATATATATATGGACAAATATACATTTTTAAACAAAGAAAATCACAATTACGTGTTGAGAAGAACAACGTGAAGATCCATAAAAGAATAAAAATGTACATTTAAGGGAATAAAACTTTAAGTATTTCTTAATCAGTTGCATTTTTTCACTTTAAGAATAGTGAATCTTCTACTTTTAATTATGCAAATGTTGATTTCATCATTAAACTGAGACCAATTTGAGAGTCGAAACTAAAAGTACATTTTTATCATTTGGATGTGGTGACTCGAGATGGATTGGAGAAACGAGAATGATTCCCTAGTTTATGAACTGAGCAACAAGACAAATTGCAGGTGCTAATTACGGAGGGTAAGAGGATGAGGGAAAAGCTGGGTAAACAGATTTGGAGTTAATTTGGCGACATTTTGAGCCTGAAATGGCTGAGCAATCCAAGAAGATAGAATAAATATGTAATTTAATATGTAAGTCAGAGAACAAGAGACAAATCCTGCTTACTCCATATTCATGTTTCTTTTTCGAATACACGTGGAGCCAGGGAAATGGCAATCTGCATCTTAAACCTGGAATTCACAAGCATTTTTCCTCTCCAAATACTTCCAAAGTAGAAAGTCTAGAAACATTATATCTCAACTATGCTGCTGAACCCAAGACCAATACTTTCTTCCAAATATTAAAATTTGTTTCTTTTTTCTTTTTTTTTTTTTTTTTTGAGACAGAGTCACTCCATCACCCAGGCTGGAGTGCAGTGGCACGATCTCAGCTCACTGCAACAGGTTCAAGTGATTCTCATGCCTCAAGCTCCTGTAAAATTTGTTTCCTTGTCATACTTCTTAGGCCAACAAATTTATGCATTCCTCCTTGAAACCTGGCTTCTGTCAAAATCCCACCCTCTGCTAACAAACATGTCTAAATGTCAATGAAAATCCCTAAGATATAAACAGTAAATTTTCACACCAGACTTTTAAGCCCCATGCAAATTAAAAGTCACACCTATAAACTGGTCATTTAATGCATAGCCTTCAATCCATTGGTTTGGGCTGGGATTGTCATTGATCTAAGAAACAATGAGCAAATGCCAGTAAAGTATATATGAAAAAAAAATACAGAGAAAGAGAAAGTAGTGAAAATGGCAAAGAAATATTACAGGGCAGAAAGCAGAAGAAGAAACTCCAAAACTGACTGAGAAAGAACACCCAGAGACCAAAAGCCAAGGCAAAAAAAATGATTTCAAAAAATTGAGAAATGTTGTAAAATGCTAGCTAAAGGCAAAGCAAATGGTAAAATGTCAAGAATGCTTACATTTTTCAACAAGAAAGGCATTGGCAACCCAAAGTAAGGCCATTTCAGTGGAGTGATGGCACCAAAACCAGATTTCTCTTAGTTGAGGTAAAATTGGGACTCTAGAACTTGGAGGATTAGTTGGGAACACTAGTTTTAGAAGTCTGGATCCAATCACGGGGAGAAATGGGACATTAGCCATAGAAGAGGAGTAGACATAACACAATGAAAATTTCTTAGCATTCCAAGTACTAGTTGTGAACTAAGTTTGAACTTGGGGGACAATATTCCTCAATTCTCAGGAATGAATGGACATCAAGCACAGTGTCCAGCCTCTGTACAAAATTCCTTTCTAGCACCATTACCACCATTACCTCTGTTGCACATCCAGAAATGGTCCTCAAGCCTCAAAGCGGGAAGAATGGCCAGTGACAAGGCTGTTTATTCCACTTTCCACTTAGAATGTTTTACCCTAGTTTGTTTAATAAATTTCTATACTCACTTTCATCCTTCTGTTTTGTTCTGATTCTTCCTGGAAACTTATCATATGGCAAACATACCAGGTTAATTCTCTGGATATCAAAGGCAGTTCTGTTGTCTCTATCCTGAACCTACAACGTTTACTTGTAGGACTTGAGCATCCAGACCCAATACAGTTGTCACCTTCCCTCTGCAGCAACCAGAATGGTGTCAAAACAGAACAGAAAGGTGATCTTCCGCTTTCTCGTCACACCTGTACTGAGTGATGCCACTACCTTGTTGGCTTTATTGGCCAGTGCCTGTTCCTATACGCCATAGCTTCCCAGCTCCCAGCTTAATTTCTCCAGATCAATGATGAGTACCCACAGATGAAAGACACACACAGGAAGGAATGTATTTTTTATAGAGAAAGCATTCCAGAATGGAGGAGAAATTACTACAGAGGAGGTGACGTTGGTGATATTCAAATGTGAGAGTAGCTTGAACTGTTCATAACTGACAAGTTGGAGTTAGAGTCATAATTCTCCTTCACATTCTTAGAGCTGGTTGTTTTCACAAAAAATTCAGGCAGCACTTTTGATCATTTGGTTAAGTATTCTATTCATATTTTCTACAAGTGTTTCTGCACACACCTTCGTAAAGCTCACATGGATTCCAAGACTCTCGGCTCTTGCCTTTGTGGGATCTGAACAGGCCACCTAGGAAAGACATAGCCATATTTAGTTTCCATGCAGCAGTGATAATAGGATGACGAAGCATGATTTAAAGGAACGCTCTACCTAAGAATATTAAGGGCACAAGATCTGGAATCAAGACTACCTAGATTCAAATCTGGGCTCTGTCATTTACTGTCTCTCCCTTCTCCAACAAGTTACTTCGGCTCTCCAGTCCTCCATTGCATCATGTTCACAACGAGCATAATAATAGAGCCAAGTTTCTAAGGGTTTAATAATGACTAGATTAGTGTATACAGTATGTTCAGAAAAGCATCTGGCACATAACAAGTAATTGAATATTAGGTGGTGTAGTTGATGTGAAAGTCTTCTGCTGAGAGTATGAGGTTTCAAGGATGCCACTGTGAGCACAAAAGTCCCCATGTGCCTGCAGAGACGTGTGCCCCTCACATCACAGCTAATCAGAGGCAGCAAGGATCTATTCTGAGATAGCATACAAATATTTGAGCCCATGTGCATGCACGCCTTTATCCTTTGACACGTTGGAGCAAACAAGTACTATACGTCTCTCTCTTTGTACATTGGCCTTACAGAAACAGGTACTCTGCATACATGGACAGCATACTGGCATATACACAGACCCATCTTCACAATCCACTTTATTCACAGATCCACATTCTCACATAAATTGAGCATATGTGTTCACTGTACAAACCTTCACCATGCACTTTTCAAATATTGCTAAAGTGCATCTTGATAGTCATCCAGGTGTGTACATGAGTGAACATAGGACCTTTGCCTGAAAATACCCCAGTGACAAAGTTCCTGACACTTAATTAGTATTCTATAAATACTAGTCACCAATAGTATTATTTGCCTATTTGATGTTCTACAAACAAAGGAGCAATTAGAAATATTAATAATAACTACCATCTACTGTGGTATGGTCCAGCATTAACTATGTACCAGGCATTTTACAAATGATATCTCACTGAACCTCATTAAAACCAGCTATTATCTTCACTCTTTAGATGAAGACACTGAAGCTCAAATAGATACTTTGTTTTGTCCACATTCTCGTAGCTTATATTTAATTAAGCCAGTATTCAATTTCTGATCTACATGATATCAAGCCCATGCTCTTTCCTCTGTGTCATGTTGCCTCTCTGTGATAGGTTTTCTATGACAGGATGGCATCATCCTGCATCATGTCTGCATGCACAGGGTCTTCTACATATTTCAACAGATAATTCAAAATCCTTAGCCTGGCATTCAAGAACCTGTTCAACCATCCACCCACCCCCTCATTCCACACCCATTTATGAAGACTCACTCTATGTAAGTCCATGTACTCAGTGCTAAGTAGATAGAGGTCTCCAATTAATCAATCAAATTTATTCACTATTAACATTAACGAAAATGGGACAAAGCAAGTGTAATGGTATTTCTTGCATGGAAAAAATGAATAATTTGCTAATTTTTAGAAAAGAGAAAGTAAAATGTCCAATTTGAGGTGAAGTTGGAGAATGAGAAGAGAAATAAAGAAGAGGGAAGTGCCTCCATGGCAGATAACCCATAACATTTGGGTACTGGTGTGTGAATAAACTGCCCCAGGAATCCAGAGAAGGATCTCAACTGCTGCAACACCAACCAGACTGCTGGTCAACCAGAGGAAGGAGTTTGAAAATGATACTGATTCATCCATGCTCCAGCATAATGATACCACTGTGTTTCCCACCTTAATCTTCACCCTTATCATGGGACCTGCATGCACTCTCTCTCTCCGCACTATTATACTTACAGGAGAAGAAGATCTGCAGAGGGCCTCCCTCAAGTGACATCCATACTTTTCTGGCTAACACTTGACATCTAGAAATTTTCCTTTCTACCAAACACACTGGAGGGCAGTTGGAGACCCAAGATCTCCTGTCTGTAGTCACTGGAGGGATGAATAGAAACACAGATACCAAGAATGAGAATCATAGATATTTACAGTTTCTCACTCCCACAGCTTTTCTAACCTTAAATTGCCCTGCATTGCCACAAATTTTGACACCCACATCAAATTAATGTCAACTTTAATAATCTCTCCATCTTCCAACTGAAGTCAGAGAGGACCAGCTTTTGCATTTCAGCATAGTCTCTGACCCTCTGCACAATACTATATTTTAACTCTCTGGACCCAGTGTCTCCAGATCAGAAAATGGGAATGGGAGAGTTTGCACCAAATCAGAAAATCTCCACTGTGTTTGTGAAAAAGAAGGTTAATAAGATGTCATACTTCCTAACCTGGGAAATTTTTAAGTATATTCATACTAAGTCTCTAGAATTTCTGACTCAGTATATGTAAGGAGAGGCCAGAGCAAGGGTGCTTTGCAAGAGTTCCCCAGAAAATACTAATGGGCTTCTGTTTGCAGTGAAAGCCACAGTTCTGCCTGGCCTTCTCATATTCAGCTCATTGTTCCACCTTGGAAGTGTTTCAAAAACAAATGAAAATGTCTTAAGTCAAAAAACAAAAGATATTTTCTGGACCTTTTAAAAAATTCCATTCCGAGCCAAAATCAATGTGATGTATTATTTCTCTGCCTGCTGTGCAACCAAACATCCTCTCCCATCCGATTTCTAAGGTTCTTTCTATTCGTATACATTTATTAACCATGATTCATTACATATTCAATAAGAGTTTGCTAAACCTACTCTGTGCAACAAACTCAGCTCAACATCAGTAATATGTACATTTAAAAGACAAAGTCTTGGCTTTCAAACAGTTTAATTTCATATGCACACATTTGGGAGGATGAAAGGAAAAATTTGTTTGGATTGTCCTAATAGAATAGGTTGTCCAGAACAGTTCCTGCTCGTAAATTCTGCCAAGTAAAAGTACTCAATAATTATTAAGGAAGCTACACTATGTACAACTCTTGAAGCATAGAGTGCTGTCTTCATTTTTGTTGTCACTTCTTGCAAACCCACCTGTGGTTTCTACCACTATTAGAAATGAGAACTGAGCTTTACTGAGCATGAGAATAAGTGTCCCTCGAGCAAGGGGATAAAAGAAGCTGAGAAATAAGGAGGTAGGAGAATGTGAAATAGGAGGAATATGGGAAAAGAAAGGAGGAGAGGAAGGAGAAAAACAGAGGGAGAAGAAAGAGGAAGAGGAAGAGAAACCTCTAGAGCAGATGAATCTGAACTCACTATGAAGAAAGGAAGAACAATCTTGGTTTTCTATAGGGTGGGCTGAGACTGCTCCCATATCTCCCTATACATGCCAAGATTTGACAGGGAACACTTTCAAACATTCCAGTCTCCTGATTTCCTCTATCCTTGCTATCCACAGTCACATCTATTGCTCTTCAGTGCCCCTAAAAATCACACCTAAGAAACTTTCTTCAGAATTTGAAAATAATACTGGATATTCTTCATCCTGTGTTTATTCTCCCCATTTCTTTATTTAAATCACTTTGTTAAAGTATAATTGGCACACAAAAAGCTATACATATTTAATTTATATATTTTGATGAGTTTGGAGATAAGCATACACTGCACCCATGAAACCATTATCACAATCTATGCCATAAACCTATCCACCCCTGAAAGTTTTCTCCCACTGTCTTATTTAATTTTTAATTTTTGTATATCAAATCTTATTTAAAGAACACTTAACATAAAATCTACTCTCTTTGCAATTTTCAAAATATACAACACAGTACTGTTAACTATAGGAACTGTGTTGTAGAGTAGATTTCTAGGACATATTCATGAGAGTATAGTTTCCTCAATAAATGTATTGGGAAAACTAGATATCTCCATGCAAAATAATAAAATTGGATCTTTATCTTACACCATACACAAAAATCAACTAAAAATGGATTAAAGACTTAAATATAAAACATAGATTAAATCTAAAAATGGATTAAAGACTTAAATCTAAAACATGAAACCACAAAACTCTTAGAAGAAACATAGAGAAAAAAGCTTCTTGACATTGGCCTTGGGAAGGATTTCCTGGATATGATGCCAAAAGCACAGGCAGCAAAAGCAAAAATAAACAAGTGGGTTGCAGCCATCTAAAAAGCTCCTGCACAGCAAAGGAAACAATCTACAAAATGAAGAAGGAACCTACAGAATGGGAGAAAATATTTGCAGGTCATACATCTGAGAGAGTCAATGTCCTCCCCATTTCAATAGGCAGAGCCCTGCTGTGATGAATTCAACTGTCTTACTCAAGCTTAATCACCCCCAAACTCAGGCTAAGTCAGTCCCTGCCCAGATAAATCTCACCTACACCTGACTGAATAAGATACCTACTTTAGACAAACACTTAACTACAACTCAAGCCCTATCTCTTCTGATAACCACCGAAAGCCCAATTGCAAAACATACAAACATAACACTATCCAAACCACCCAACCCCAATTCACAGCATCAATCTAAAACACAGCCCAACTACAAACCTCCCTATACCCCAGCTCCCAGCTCCACCAACTCTACCCCCAGATCCATTCAAGAAAAAAGTACCATTTCCTCTCCAGACTAAACCAAAACATATGTTCAGCTCAATCCTATAAATACAATTATTCACCCCATGCTCATCCCCACTCACTTTCTGGATATTACCCTATCTCTAAGGTCTTACAAAAGCCCCTCAACTCACTATCCAACTCCAAACTGCTATATTCCTCCTACAGCTCCTCAGCTTGCATCCAGTCTCTCACCCCTAACTCATGAAGCAAGCTTCCATCCCAATGACAGGACTACCTAAGATGTTTCGTGCTTAGGCTAGCCACTATGCCAGGAACCTCTTAAATTTTTCTTGGCAGAGCAGAATCAGGGGAGATCTTTACATGAGATTAACCTTGGGGGTAACATCTATAACCCATCTGAGACCAGAAAAGACTTTAGGTGTTGCCCACTATATGTGAGTAGGATTCATTGCAGAGGTCACCAAGATACCAGTACCACATGCAAGACCTCAGAACTTTGAGAGAGGCCTGAGTTACCTGGAGTCTTTTGAGCCAGGATCATAAGGATGACAATGGTCATTAAACAGAACTTCGTGACTGACATGTTCCAACAGAATGAAGGGCTGTGTTGCAGGTGACTGAATAGAGATCACTGTAGCAAAGCAGTGGCCCACCTTTATTAGTTTTGGAAATGGGCCAGGGTTGTGTGCAGTGAACTAAAAGGGATGGGAGATACCTGAGGTCAGGCAGGCAGAAGGACAACATGCATCATTTATCTGAGCTGGATACTCTGTGTAAATGGGGAGACGTTCCAGCAGTGCTCATGCCTGGGTGGGCCTTTCTTCCCATTAAGAAACAAAGACAAATTAGAGACAGTTGGCATTTTGTGTGAGACAAATTTGAATGAATCAAGCAAGCAAGCAAACTTGAAAAAACTTATAAACAATTATATAAGAAAAAAATCATTATTTTTAACTGTGGTCCCCATGCTGTGCCCATAGAACACCAGAATATATTCCTCCTATCTAACTGAAAGTTTGTACCCATTGACCTACATCTCCCCTGTCCCCATCCACCCTTACTCGAGGCTCTGGTAACAACCATGCTAAGCTCTACTTCTCTGAGTTCAACTTTTTTAGATTCCACACATCTAAGTGAGATCATACAGTATTTGTCTCTCTGTGCCTGGTTTATTTCTTTTCACATAATGTCTTCCAGGTTCATTTTTTTAAAGTCTGAATAGTACTCCAGTATTATAGTTAATAATCATGTAAAGAGCTGAAAGAAAGATTTTAAATGACCTCATCACAAATAAATAATAAATATTTGAGACGATAAACATGCTGATCTCTTAATTAATTGATCCCTTTATTATTATATAATGACTATCTTTGTCTCACTTTGTGGTTTTTTACTTAAAGTCTATTTTTTCTGTTATAAGAAAAGCTGCTCCTCCTCTTTTCTGGTTTCCTTTTCCATGGGACATCTTTTTCCATCCCTTAACTTTCAGCCTATGTGTTTCCTTAAAAGTGAAATGAGTCTCTTGTAGGCAAAATATAGTTGGGTCATTTAAAAAAATCAATTCAGCCACTCTACGTTTTTCAGTTGGCAAATTGAATCCATTTACATTCAAAGTAATTGTTGATAGGCAAAAGAAAACTTACTTTTGCCATCTTGTTAATTCTTTTCTGGCTTTTTTATACATCCTTTGTTCCTTTCTTCCTCTTTTGCTGTCTTTGTTTGTGATCCCAGCTACTTGGGAGGCTGAGGCAGGAGACTCACTTGAACCCAGGAGGCAGAGTTTGCAGTGAGCGGAGATCACACCACTGCACTCCAGCCTGGCCAACAGAGGGAGACTCCATCTCAAAAAAAGAAAAGAAAAAAAATATTTGGCTAAATTAAATCAAGCCACTGGCTTACAATGACCCAGAGCCTTAGTATTTGTTCTATGAAAGTTGAGGTTAACTCCCTTTAACAAGCATGATATTTCTCCTTTTTGAGTTAATGTTTAGAAGCACTATGTTTAGCAGTGAAGCCTGGCCTGTTACTTTATGCAATGGAAAACACAAAGGGTATTATTTCCCTAGGCTCATTACGCCATCATGTGGCCAAATGATGGAATAATCCCCCTGAAAAGGTGTGTTGTTAATATAGACTGGGAGACAAATCCACATTGAACTTATCCAATGGCAGGCTAGATTATCATAGTGCTGAGAAGGACACTACCAGGTGTTGCTGATAACTCACATCACTATCACAGGAAGGAGCAACACACCTGGATAGATGCTTTACATGTGAGAAAAGCATTGGCGACTGAATGGACTGTAACTCTGCTATTAAATTTACAGTCTCCAGAAAGTTTGACCCATCATTATGTTTTGAGATTTGTCCATGTTGTGTGGACATAGCAATTGTTCACTCATTCTTATTATGGCATAGGGTTCTATTATCATAACTAACTTATTCATACGACTGATCATAAGCATTGGGGTTTGGGGTTTTAGTTTGGGGTCATTATAAACAATGCTGCCTTGAACATTCTTGTTCAAAACTTTTTATCCACATATATAAGCCTTTCTATTGGGAAAACTGAGAGGTCATAGACATGAATATGATCAACTTTTTAATCTTCTGTCAAATAGCATCCCAAAGTGGTGTACCATTTTAATACACCCCCACTGATACTTGATATTGTTAATATTTATTAATTGTAGCTAATCTATGTGTGAAATGGTGGCTCATTATGGTTTTAATTTGTATTTCCTTGAGGACCAGAATCTGCATGTTTTCGTATGTTTATGCGTCATTTGGATGTTCTATTCAACACTTCGGCTTCTTTGTTCTTGGAATCTGTGTCTGAGTTTTTCTTAATGAATTGTAAAAATTCTTTATGTATTCAACACACAAGATCTTTGTTGGTTATATGTTTTGAAATAGCCGCCACAATTTTGTGGCTTAACTTTTCTCTCTCTTAACAGCATCTTTTGTTCAACAGATGTTCCTAATTTTAATGAAGTATAATTTATCCATCTCTTTCTTTATAGTTGGTATATTCTGTGTCTTGTTTAAGAAATCTTTACTTACCCCAAGGTCAGAAACACATTCTCCTATGTTTGTTTCAGAGACTTCATTGTTTTATTATTATTATCTACATGGAATTGATTTTAGGTGTGAAGGAAAGACCAAATGATAACCATTTATTGAAAATACCATCCTTCTGCCATTATTCTATTGTGCTACTTTTCTCATGTAATCATGTATGACTAAATCTATTTCTAGACTCTCTATTTTGTTTCTTAGTTTCTTTACCTTTGCATCAGTAGTACATCTTCTAATTACTATGGCTTTATAGTAAGTCTTAATATCCAGTAATGTAAATTCTCTAACTTTGTTCTTCACAATTATATTGGCTATTCTTGGCCCATTTATTTCTATAAATCTTTGAGTTTGTTTATTGATTTCCACAATCTGTGGAATTACCTCCTCCTTTTTAGTCCTTGAACTTATTTCCTATTTTTTCCTAAAAACAAGAGCAGACCCTCCCTCCACTGTTGTAATAAATATTTGCATTATTAATGAGAGTCCTTAGGTTTTTTTTTCTCGTTTTAAAGGGACTGTACCTAAAGTTTCTTGAAGGAATCTAACATTTGCCACAAAATTTTGGCATTTAATCTTTAGCATGTTTGATAGTTCTCATCTCTTCCTAATTAGCTAAGATATTCTATTATACTTAATTTTTAAAATTTATCAAATATTTTCTATGTATCATTTAAGAATCATGTAATTCTTCTCCTTTTGTCTATTAAGGTAGAGATATACATTGTTAGATTTTCTGATGTTATTCATCCTCATATTTTCCAGATCTTAATTGATTCTACAGGAAGTATATTTTTAACACAGTATTAAGTTCCATTATTTACCATTTTATTTTGGATTTTGGCATATATATTCAGAGGAGATATAGCCTATTGTTTCTCCTCTTTGTTGCTCATAACTGCCTTTGAAGTCAAGATAACACTAACCTCCTAAGATCATTTAGGCTGCTTTTACATTTCCTCTATTTTCTGGAACAATTTGTGTAATACAATAATTAACTATTCCTTCAAAGTTTGCTAGATCTAAGGGTATTATACAATTCTTCTATAATTTATGTAACTAGGACACATTTAAGAATAAAGGGGGCATTATTAATAATTATTCCAAGACAAAAGAACATGAACTATTTTAAGCAAAGCAAAATAGAACTCAATGTTAATACTTTATGAGTCGGGACTTAGTGGGAGGGGAAGGCCTGTCAGTACATTTCAGCGTCTTTATGCTTGTTTGATCTTCTCAGGTTTATGCTTTTTCCAGTGCTAGTCTTGATGGATTGTATTCCTTGACATATTTTTCAAATGTATTATGTATATTTGCTCATCATAGAGTTTTATTATTCTTAATCTGTGTTGTGCCTATAGTTATTTCCAGCTTTTAAATTACTTTTAATTATTTCCATTTTCTTTTTTTCTTGATAAGATTGTCAAAAATCTGTTTTATTTATCCTTAGGAAGAATTAAGATTCCAGTTCTGTTATTTATATTCCAGGGTATTCGTAGTTATTGTAGTCCATTGGATTAAATTCAGTGAAATGCCTGAACTTATTATGTCATTTCTCTTGATTTCTCTAGATATCCTCTTGCTCTTTTTCAAGTATCTAAAATTTAATGTTAGCTCATTTTCAAACTAATATTATTACAAGAGTGGTATATTTTGTTGTATATTAAAATACAGATAAGCAAAAATTGAAACGATAAAAACACTATATCACTATTACCTAGAGATTGCCACAGTAACATCTTACTGTATATTACTAGATCTTTTTCTTTGCATAGATTTTATTAACATGAAATCTCACTACACAAATTGTAGTCCTTGACTGAGTTGATAAATTCTTTAGGCATTGCAGAATACAATTCAGTAAAATAGAGCCTTCCCTCATCAACTAGAGCTAGTTGATTACTAGAAATACAGCTCTTACTGGAGAGGCAGGATAAATGCCTAATTCTTTCAAATTACCTATTGGTCTTCATAGTAAGTAGTTTGCTTACTAGCTGCTTCAAATGGTGACATATGAGTTTTTCTGGTTATCCCATCACTGAGTATCTTTAGGCAATCATGTCTTTTCATTGATTCATTGTATTCCAATCCATTTTTTGTTATTATTTTTGATGCTCAAATTGTTATAACTTTATCAAGTAGAAATTTCCTCTGGTTAGATTATATATCCCTTTACATGACCCATTCCTTTTTTAAAGCTTTGATGATTTCTGCACAAGAAAATGTCCTGGGCTCACTCTGTAAGTCCATAGCACCAGATGAAGGGTTTGGCCATTTTTCTAAATGATCCTGGTTCCTTTGAGTGAAGAGGTGACTTGCAGACCAAAATCTGGGCACTTAGGCTTATTGCTAATAGAGTGCTGTTGGTCAATTTAAGTTGGCAAAACTGAAATATTTACAGTTTAATGCTTGTGAGGTTTCTGGATTCTGTTTAGCCACCTACATTTAGATCTCTCTATAACACTCCAAAAAGCCATATATATCATATAAATCAATAAGAAAAGCAAATAAAATTATCCATAACAAATGCCTACAATAAAATCAAAAGAGGTTCCATATATACAATCATAATTTGTCAAGTAACAATAACAAATAAATAAGGCAGAGATTCTGATGTTATTAATTATGTTGATATGTGACAAGACTTCCCATGTCACTCAGTCTATGGTCATATTTTATAAATGTTCTTGTCTCTATTTGAGAACTATTTGGATGCAGTGTTCTATATAAGTATATTAGCTCAATCCTACTAATTAGTGATTACCACATCTATATTCAGAGGAGTATTTCTAAGTCCCTGACTTTAATTGTGGATTCATCTGTTTCTCTTCATTTCTGATTATTTTTATTTACATCTATTTCTATGCTGTATTAATAAAGCTTCAAAAATATGTTTGGAAAATACATCTTCCCAGTAAGTTGAACATTTTATCACTATGCAGTGATCCTTTTTATCTCAAAAAATGCTTTTTTACCTGGAAGTCTATTTCGTGTGATATTAATTTAGCCAAATCACTTTCTTTGGGTTAGTGTATTTCCTATTTATTTCAACTTTTCTTTATTTTTTTAATCCCAAATACTCATATCCTAATTTATGTGCAATTTTAATTTTATCTTACTGTTTTTGGCTCACAAAAATATTATTTTTGTGAGAGTTATTATGTGAGAGTTATTCTGTCTCAGCACACTGAAAATAGAGCAACATTGTCTTCATGCTTTCATTGTTGATGCTGAAAAAGTTGCTGTCAGTCTAGTATTTGCTCCCTTGAAAGTAATAGGTTCTTTTTCTCTAGCTTGTTTTAGATCTTCTCCTTGTTTTTGTTATTCTGCATTTTACCTGTGTTCTATCTACATGTTGCATTTCTCGGATTTACCCTGGTTTGAATTTATTAGGGGTTTTTTTTTTTTTTTGAGTCTGAAAGATCGGTGTCTTTCCTCAGTTCTGTGTAAGTTCCCAGTCATGTTAACTTCTTCTTCTGCTCCCATTTTCTCTCCTCTTTCCTTCTAGAATTTCAAATAAACATATTTAGGACTTCTCACTACATTTTCCATGTCTCTTAACCTTTCTTTTAACTTTTTAAATCTTTTTGTTTATCTTTGCTCAATTCTGAATAATTTCTTCTGAATAATCTCTTAATTCGCTAATTCTCTCTTCAGCTATGTCTAATATAATGTTGTTAAATCCAAGTTTTTATCTTCATCTCAAGTTATTTCTGTTCATTTTTCAGATCTGCTTGCCTTTTTTTTTTTTTATGATGGGGTCTCACTCTGTCACTAAGGCTTGGAGTGCAGTGGCATAATGTCAGCTCACCTACAACCTCCACCTCCCCAGCTCAAGCAATCCTCCCACCTCTGCCTCCTGAGTAGCTGAGACTACAGATGTGCACCACCACACCCAGCTAATTTGTTGTATTTTGGTGGAGACAGGGTTTCATCATCTTGTCCCAAGTGGTCGCAAACTTCTGAGCTCAGGCAACCCACCCACCTTGACCTCGCAAAGTGCTGGGGTTACAGACATGAGCCACTGCACCTGACCAAGATCTGCTTCCTTTTTATTTATAATTTCAAGTCTTGATTTTTTTCTTTAAGCATATTAAAGGTGTTTTTTTGTTTCTGTTTTTTTTTAAATGGAGTCTTGCTTTGTTGCCCAGGCTGAAGTGTTTTGTTGACCAGGCTGGCACAATCTCGGCTCACTGCCACCTTTGCCTTCCAGGTTCAAGTGATTCTCCTGGCTCAGCCTCTCGAGTAGAATGGGATCACAGGCCCATGCCACCACGCCTGGCTAATTTCTGTTTTTGTTTTTTTATTTTTAGTACAGATGGGGTTTCACCATGTTGGCCAGGCTGGTCTTGAACGCCCAGCCTCAGGTGACTTGCCCACCTTGGCCTCCCAAAAGTATGGGATGTGAGCCAATGTGCCCAGCCATAAAGATAATTATTTTCTATTCTGTGACTGACATCAATATCTCAATTGTTCCAGGTTTGAGTTTACTATTTATTGTTTCTGCTGCTTCTCACTTATGATGCTTTATTTCCTTGAGAGTTTTGTGATTTTCGTCTGTGACCTGATCGTTTTCTTTAAACATTTTTAAAGAGGCCTAGGATTAAGATGAGTTCTTCAGAGAATATGTATGTTTACTTCTGTCAGGCAGCAGAGGGCATTACCAGTCTGGGCCTGTATTAATTAGATTCTCAGCTTTAGATTTTTCATATCACCAGAGTGCCATGATTTGGGCTATATACTAACTGAGGTCCTGCTTGGGATTACAGAATCTCAGAAGAGACTCCCCCACAACATATACACCCAATCTTTTCATTAACTAAATTAAAAACAGTTCATTTTCCTTGCAATCCACTGGGAATTTCAGAGAAATGTGCTCAAGGTCCAAAGGTAATGGAGAAGAACAAGGTGATCAAGAATGGCAAAATTGAAGCAGAAAGAGGAAGGAATAGCCAGGGAACTGAGGAGAGGTAAAAGAAGAAGTCCTCTGAACCAGGGCTGCAGTATACATTCCTGAGATGCCTCACTCTTCTGGATGTTTGGCCAAACTCATTTGGCTGAACAACATGGTAGAATCTTGTTGGCTGGCAATGGATTCACCAATGCTGAGCCTACAGAATATGACAGGGGAACTCACAACCTTCATGTACAGCTGCCATCACTTCCACAGGATAATCAGGGGAATTCAGAGCACCCTTCTTAAAGCTGTTAGTTTCACCAGAAATAATATGGCATTATATTCTGCAAGTATGGCATTTTTAGTGCAATCCAGGGTGTGGTTATGAGCATTAATATAATGCCACTGTTGACAACCTCACAACCCAGGAATGCTGGCAACTATATAAAAGGTAAGTACCTCTGTATTTTCCTACCATGGTGACGAAACAGAGAAGCACCAAGGTTGAACCAGTATCCTGCAAGTCTGAACCAGTATCAATCTCTGAATATTAAGGAGTACTTAATATTCAACTATTCAAATGTTATGCATATTGTCCCAAGAGAAAGTCCTGGGAATTTCTCCCTTGGTGCCATGTGGTATGTGAGCAAGCATTTAAAAATATTTAGGTCTTTTACATATAAATAAGATAGTTGAATGGATTTATTGTTGTTGTGTCTTTGGGCTCTCATTGTCAAAAGCACAACAAAATTACCTAGACACAGTCTTATCATTTCAGTCTTAATCTTTTAAAGTGAAGACTCTGTCATTGAGGCTCAATGGCCAATCTGTAAAGTTCTGTAGAAAATTGTAGCAACTATCAAACTACAAGATTTTGCTTATTGTCAGAAGAAGTCCTCTGAACCAGAGGACTTATTTGAAGGAAAGGAACAAATTTACATTTTTTCTCCAACTTTCCATGTTGTGAGATATGTTATTTCCTGGTGGGAAAATAAATACATTCTTGGCAGAAATCGTTGTGTATTTATAGGAAGAAGATGAATAATAATAATCTGATTTTTAGGAACAAACCAGTGAAGCCCAAAGCAAGATCATCCAGAAAGTCAAATGCTCTCTCATTAGAAATTTTCAGTAATTGTTTCAATGTGGAATTCACTGTAGTGATATAGAAGTTGTTTGAAAACTCTGGTATTTTAGGGATGAGATCAAAGGCAGAGTAGATCTTCAGCTGTTCAGGTAATTTAAAGGCATCGTTAAGAAGTGGGTCATTTGTCCCTGTGCCTCAAAACAGAACACAAATTAAGAAAAAGATGTTGTTAAATAGGTGAGGAACACATTTACTTACAGTGGGAGGCAGGTATCTCAAGGCTGGACATTGTGTTCGAAGTTGGCTCTTGGTGGGGCCCTTTCCAGTGAGGTTTGAGCAATAACTTCCACTGACTAAACTTGATATGAAATCCATTGCCAAGCTTATTCAATGACATGCCCATCTGGATCAATTAGAAGGCTTCTTGTGAAGATGCACTGGCATACTTCCTGAATGCCTTGCAATAATCTAACTCAAGATTACCTAATACAATTCTTCTTCTCCAATGGTTGGTCCCTAGAGAAGTAGCCAGAGCTTTAACCATTAATATTTTATAGTGACGGCTATGAAGGCATTGTTTTGTGCATGGTGCACCAAATACCATCAAGAGGCAAGATATTATACAAGTCCTTCTGCAGATAGTCATTGCATACATATTTACACATGGGCATGGTTCTGCCTTCCTAACAACATGCACAGAATCATTGAACTATGTTTATCTAGATCACATTTCACACATATAAAAATCTATCTAAATATTTACAATAGGCCCCCAGATTGAAGTATGAGCTGCTTTCTTTACCTGAACACCATAAAATAAAATTGCCTTTACAATATTGTTGAGTAATTCTGAAAGACTCTAAATCATACTAATTGAGCCTAATTATTGCTAAAATGCTGTCTTTCTTTCCGTGTGTGTGTCATGCCAGAGATTACATAAGCAAAGTAAGAGAGCAAATATTTGGTGCAAAAGAGCAGCTACCTGTGAAGGCCAAAGCTGGTCTGCATGCAAAAGATGCCTGTCACTCTCTGAAAGTCTAAATTTGAGTCCTGATGTTGAATAAGGGAAATATCTGTGAGCACTGCCACTTGAACATAGGAGCATAGGTGCATGAGATCAAGAGAAGGTCACCATCTAGACTGGGTGAATAACTGAAGTTTTAGTATCTTACAATCAACACTGTAGATGTTAAAAGAAGGATCATCAGAAATTTTAGCTACTCCAGAAGCAAGGGAATCCTTATTCTCTTTATAATTGTCTACATTTTAAAATGCACTTATGGTTAAGTGCATAATGAGAGTCAAAGCTGTTTTGAGATATGAAAAAACACACTTGATTTCTCAATGGGAAAAGGTCGACTGCCTGTACAAAATATACAGAAAGCAAAGAAATATTTGCTACTTCATATTGAGAATATAGTATAAACCTTGAGTTTAACTTTCTCTTCTCTGATCTATCAATCTTTTCTCCTCTATTTATTTCAGATTTATTATTTTCATTAGCTTTAATAGATCTTGATATGTTCATATGTATATATATACATTTTTAAACAGACTAATGAAAGTTTTATTTATATTTTTGTTAAAATATAAAACTAGGATTTATATTTAGTTTAAACATAAAACTAAATATTAGACTAAATTAGACTCAATATAAATGTTATACCACCCACTAAATGGATTTGTAGTTTGACAGTTCTTTTTAAGTTCCTTCTTAAAAGGAAAAGATCACAGTTCCATCTTTTTTCTTTTTTAAAATCATTCTGCCCCTGTCTTCACTTATTATATGCACTTTATTCCACCAAACCTTGTTTCTCAAAATCAATCTACTTGAATAATCATTAAGCCTGTTTAGAGCTTTCCCAGTCTTAAAATTTGTTATCTTGACTGCACATCCCAAGGCACTACCTTTCTGACTTTTTCTGGTTAGTACAGAAACAATAAAGAGACAATAAAAGGTCAGGCACGGTGGCTCACACCTTTAATTCCAGCACTTTGGGAGGCCAAGGCAGGTGGGTCACTTGAGACCAGGAGTTCGAGACTAGCCTGGCCAACATGATAAAAACCCCGTCTCTACTGAAAATGCAAAAATTAGCCAGACATGGTGATGTGCACCTGTAGTCCCAGCTACTCGTGTGGCTGAGCAAGAGCATCACTTGAACTTGGGAAGCAGAAGCCACAGTGAGTTGAGATCACAACACTGTACTTTAGCCTGGACAACAGGGTAAGACTCCCATTTCAAAACAAAAAACAATCAAAGTTGTATATTTCTTTAAAATGAAAGATCAGTATCTTCAGTGGCTATTAACCACCTAGTGAAGGCACAACACAAACTACACATCCTTATGTTAATTACCTGAAATTGTAATAAATTAAACTACTACTTTTGTCGTTTATTTAATGCTTGCAAGTGTACTCAAGAAATCAAAATGGCTTTGCATTGCTTGACATTTGCTTTCCAAATACTTCACATTTCAACCCCATATCCCTACAAAGAGAAATAATCCAAACATACTTTTCTTACCTAAAAATATTACAGGAGTCTAAAAGGCATTTAGAATTTTTTAGACCTTGAAAATGAGTATTATACTTCCAACATGTATTTAACTTGTAGATCAGTTTCCATCCCGTGGCATAACTTCAGTCTAAGTACATCATAGTTATAGTAACTCTGCATTACTTCATCTCGTCAAGTCAGACGGTGATTCTGTTGCATTAAGGCTCTTATTCAAGATGTAGTCTTCTTTTAAATTAGGTGGAAGTTTCCAGAACTACATGGTATCGTGGTCAATCTTTGTTCTAGTGTAGGAAACTTAATTAGTGGTGAAAGAGACTGTTTTCTTTCACCAAGGGACATGTGTAAAGGTGGTTTTGTATATTCAATGTACAAATGAGTCTCCAAAAAGTTAAGCATATCATCTGTTTGCACATTCTGGGGAGTACAGCTCAGTTGTAGTTTATGTCTTTCAAGTGTTTCAAGATTAGAGAGGTAAGATTCTTCCCTTTTCTTGGAGAGAGATTTCTTCAGAGCCTCATAACTACTGCAAACAGCCTATAAATTGAAGTCTGATTCTGGAGTAGTCTGTCCATCTCCCACAACATCTCCTAGAAAAGGGCAACGTTATTTAAGCTTAAAAGTTCTAATGTTTAAAGCACAAATATCTTGTCAAGCACATATTAGGACAATGTATATAATCCTTTGATTTGTATAACTACCTTAATTTGTGTAATTTGAAGAACAAATTAATTTTTTTTTCTTGAGACAGAGTTTCGCTCTTGTTCCCCAGGCTGGCGTGCAAAGGCACAGTCTCGGCTCACAGCAACCTCCACCTCCTGGGTTCAAGTGGTTCTCCTGCCTCAGCCTCCCCAGTTGTTGGGATTACAGGCATGCACCACCACACTCAGCTTATTTTGTATTTTCAGTAGAGACAGTGTTTCTCCATGTTGGTCAAGCTGGTCTTGAACTCCAGACCTCAGGTGATCTGCCCGCCTCAGCCTCCCGAAGTGCTAGGATTACAGGCGTGAGCCACTGCATCCAGCCTAGAACAAATTAATTTATATCCATGAGAATATATCAATTTTTTTTAAATGAAGACAATGTGGTAACTATAGACTTCACTTTCTGGGTCTCTCGAAATTGTATTTAAAACTGTCAAGATAAATAAAGATTTCTATCCAAGTGCCGTAATATTAAATTGTTCTAAAGATCCTAAATCAATGATGGATTTTAGAAAATATTAGTTAATTTTAAAAGATAATGAATTCACAGTTTATAACAACAATTTGACAGGGAAACAAGAAAATTAAAATTATAAAACTAGACCCAGCTGGTTTAAGTGATGAAACTATCAACCTACATAATAGAATACTGTCTCACATTTATAAGAACCAAATTTATATGTACTATATGCTAAAATTATGGCTCAATTTAATTGAAGACCTTATGTTTTAATTTATATATTTAAATATTATTATAATTAATAAAACATCCAATTTACAAATTAAGTGTAAGAAATTTAAGTATTTGTTTTAACTGTTTTGTAAAATATAAATAAATTAAAAGCCTTAGATAAACTAAAATCTCATGTTTGTATTTTTATTTCCCACTGAAGCAAATTCAGAGAGAATGAATATAGACTTCTCTTAACCCAAACCTTTATCAAAAAATAAAAATGTTTTCCCTGCTTGGGAGTATTAATGGGAACTGGATATAACTATAAAATCTCTCCCTCAATTAAATAATATTAAAAGCTTTGTGCAAGGGTTTTATAACCCTTCTTATGATTACTTATTAAGCCTAAAGTTAGTTTGTATATCTTTTGTTCCTCATATTGGACTTGGCAGGAACATTAAGGTCATTTAACTAAAATTAGATTTTGCTTTTTCCCATCTCAAAACATTTTTAAGTGAAAGGTTTTTTTGTTTTTTTGTTTTTGTTTGTTTGTTTGTTTGTTTGTTTGTTTTAAAGAATGAAAGAGGGGGAGAGAGATCCAAGATGGCCGATCACTAGCAGCTCAGGATTGCAGCTCCCAGTAAAAGCGCAGAGAGCCAGTGGACGCCACACTTACCAATAAATTTTCACTGCCCACGGACCAGGACATTCCCAGTGGAGGAGCCCCACAGGTCGCCAGCGCGACCCTTTGGGCTGGCGCGGCTTTTTTGCCGGCGCCTCGGCTCGGCGGCTCTTGGTGCGGAGTAAACGGGACTGAGTCTCCTTTTGGATGATGT
>CAUYQU010002974.1:0-50560 GCA_963574635.1 Cheracebus regulus
GGGGCTTAGAATTTTAGTTTTTGTTTATAGCTAAAATTCCAATAGAAGCCCACTGACTTAACAGTGAGAGGAACCAGAGAGTGGAGCCCAGAGTAATCAAAGTTATTGAAGAGTGAAGGGTGAGTCCTGGAATGGAGAAAGCCAGAGAAAAAAACTCCAGAATTCTGTATATAAACTCTGCTCAATTCTCTCATTCCTGCTGAACCACACATGAACAGGGAAACCTGCAAACAGCCTAGCTAAAGATAAAAAAAACTGAACTGAGGCCGGGCGTGGTGGCTCATACCTATAATCCCAGCACTTTGGGAGGCCAAGGTGGGCAGATCAGATCATGAGGTCAAGAGATCGAGACCATTCTTGCCAACATGGTGAAACCCCGTCTCTACTAAAAATACAAAAATTAGCTGGGCATGGTGGCATACGCCTGTAGTCCCAGCTACTTGGGAGGTTGAGACAGAAGAATCACTTGAACTCAGGAGGCAGAGGTTGCAGCAAGCTGAGATCGTGCCACTGCACTCCAGCCAGGGTGACAGTGAGCTCCATCTCAAAAAAAAAAATGGAACTGACACCCAAGCTCCTGCCCACTGAAGGTAAAACCAAGTTTCCAATTTGAGTTTAACCAAATGAATTGCCTGCTAACAGAAAAAGATTAGCCTTTTTCCGAGGAATTAAATAGAATGGCGCTTCCTCAACATAACCTTCAAAATACTCAGGATATGATCCAAAATTACTAAGCATACAAAAAAAAAAAAAAAAGGAAAACATGACCTATTCTCATGGGAAAAGCAAACAACAGAGGACAATCTCAAGGTAACTTGGATACTGGAATTATCAGACAAGGATTTTAAGGCAACTACTATCATTATGCTGAACAATATAAAGAAAAGCACACACGTAATGAATGAACAGATAGGAAGTCACAGCCAAAAAATAGAAAATATTAAAAAGAAACAAATGGAAATTTTAGAACAAAAATATATGGAATAAAAAATTCACTGGCTGTGTTCAGTGCAGTGCACCTGTGATCCCAGCTACTCAGGAAGCTGAGGTGAGAGGATGACATGAGCCTTTGAGTTTGAGACCTGGGCAACATAGCAAGACCCTACCCCAAAACATCAACAAAAAATTAACTGAATGTGCTTAATGACCATTCCACCATCTCAGTGGAAAGAGCAAATGAACATGAAGAGAGATCAATGGAAGTTATCCAATCTGAAAGAGTGATAAGAAAGGTTGGAAAGATAAAGAGATAGCAGAGCCTCAGAGACCTGTGGAACAATATGAAAATGTCTAATATATGCCTAATTGGAATTTCAGAAGGAGAAGAAAAAAGAAATAAGACAGAAAAAATATATACTTAGAAGCTTTTGGGGAGGTCCACAGATGGGTCCATAGAATTCACAGTGCACGGGTAGGGATTTGCCAAAGGCAGAAAATATGACAGCACTTATATCACAACAGGAGGTGTAACCGCTCAACAGGTTCCTTTTACCCACTGCCCAGATGGAGCCAATTTATCAAGATAGGGGAATTGCAATAGAGAAAGAATTTAATTCAGGTAGAGCTGTCTTGACAGGAAACTAGAGTTTTGTTTTGTTTTTTTTTTCTAGATATTCTCATGTTTATTTTTAGAGATACTCCATGAAGGCATTTATGTTCACCCTTTTTAAGAGGATGAGAAATTTACATTAATAACATTTAACATTGATCTTAAAAAACTGTTTTTTGTTTTTTTTCTTTTTATAAGACTAGTGTGACAGAGGTACTTGTAGAGCGAAAAAGCACGATTCCAGATCTTATGTTTTAGAAGACTGAAAAAAACACACACTCGGGACATTTCTTTGATCAATAAACGTTCAGGAAATGGACGAAGCTGTTTTGGGACACATTCAAAGCTGGTTAACTTGAACTTGGAAATAGGGTTTTGACAATGCAACTATGGGAAACAAATCTCTGAACAAATTTTAAATGTAACCTCACCCCCTCCCCCACCAAAGTGGCAGACAAAACAAATTACCATAAATTATATGCCAAGACACCTTTAAAAAGCAACAACAAAAAGCCCCTGAGGCTGAGGATTTCCTTAGCTCTCCAGGAACTGTGTAACACTGCTTCTGGCCTGCAGGCTGGGGCAGATCGGGGACCTGTCACACATCAGGATAGTTGCAGTAATACACCGCGGAGCTGGCGTCGGACACCACGGAGGAAATGGCCGCGTGGCTGTCGGGGAGATTCACACTCGAGTCATGGCCCTGGTAGGGGAGGCCCATCTCGGGCTTGCACACGAAGTGCAGATACTGTTAAATTCCGTGCGGTCCACCTCCCCGAGGAGCTCGGCGGGCTGGCTGGGGTTTGTGCTGTCCCGGTAGGGCAGTGCCTCCGGAGGGGGCGACGGCTGCCCGGGGCCCGGGGGGGTAGTGCTGATGCTGCGGCTGTGGCTGCATCTGGAAGCCGCGGCCCCCGCCCGCCGCGGGGAGCCCATCGCGCCGTAGTACCTGTGCAGCGCGCTGGAGGGTGCCAGGAGGCCCGGCATGGAGGGACCGGCGGGCTCCGGGCCGAGTCGGGGGTGCATGCGGCCGTGTGGACGCTCCGGGGGCCCCGCGTAGTCCAAGACCTGCGCGTAGCTGTAGGCGCCGGCCGCCGGGCAGTCCCCAGGCATCGGGGCGGCGAAGAAGGCCGGGTCCGGGTCCACGCCGTCCAGCGGGGACGTGTCGGGCGTGGGCAACGGGTAGCCGTCCAGCGGGGACGCGCCCAGACCCTGGCAGTCGCGGTAGTGGCCGCCCATGTGAGGGGGCAGCAGCGGCGGGCCGGCGGGGAAGCCCTGCTCTGGGAACGAGAGGCCCAGGCCGTCCATCGCCACGCGGCCGCCCTCGGGGCCCAGCGCCGCCGCCTGCGGCTCGGCCAGGCCGTGCAGGAAGCCGCCCTCCACCCGCTTCAGACGCTTCACCTGCTTGCGCCGCCGCGGCCGGTACTTGTAGTTGGGGTGGTCCTGCATGTGCTGCACGCGCAGCCGCTCGGCCTCCTCCACGAAGGGCCGCTTCTCCGCCAGCGTCAGCGCCTTCCACGACTTGCCTGTGCGGTCGAAGGAACGGGGAGAGGGGCGCAGGGCTTACCGGCTGCGCTCCGGCTCCAGGCCCCACCTGGCCCCACCCGGACCCACCTCTCCCCTCCCACCTCGAATTGAGCAACTCGGGTCAAGTGAAAGAGGGAGTCCTGGGACTCGGAGTCCGAGCCCTTGGGGAAGACCCGTCCTCTAAAGGCACCCCTTTCTTTTTTTGGTCTCCTGGAAACGGCTTTCCGCCCTCCCATCAGCGGGTCGTTCGAAAAACGGAAAAGGACACCTAGGTAGGGAAGGGTCGAGGGAGGGACACCACCGGCCCAGTTCAGAGCCAGGGGTGCTCTCGCGCCGCCCAGAGGTGCCAGGAAGCCGCCTTCCCAGAGCCGTGGGACCCGCGACCGCGGCCAACTCGGGAATCCGGCGCCGCAGAGCAAGGCGGAGAGCTGCTTTGGAGGGTCGGAGAGCGGGAAGCGGGAAGGGAATGCAGGACCTTAGGAAGGACGTGGCCGCTGCACACTCCTGGTCTCGGGCGTCAGGCTAGCAAAGAACACCGTTTGGAGCTCAAGTAAGCCGCCTAGCGATTCACGCCGGAGCGCCCGGCCGCCTGGGTCCCCTACGCGGACTCACCCAGCATCTTGCTCAGCTCGGCGTTGTGCAGGTCGGGGTTCTGCTGCGCCAGCCGCTTGCGCTCGTCCTTAGCCCACACCATGAAGGCGTTCATCGGCCGCCGGATACGGGACTCGCCCTTGGCTCGGCCCGCCGCCCCGGCCGGAGCTCCGCTGCTCGCCGGCGCTTCGCCCTTCACCTTCATGTCCCCGATGGGGCTCAGCGACTCGGCCCAGGGGCAGGGGCCCAGCCCCGCCATCACCGCGGGCAGCGCGCTCCGGGTCTGGCTCTGGTCGTCACTGGCGTATCCCGCATCCGGGCTGCTCATGGCGCTCCAGGCCTGACCCGCTCCCCGCAATCCTCCGCCGGACGCGCCGCCTCCCCCGACCCGGGGGAGGGGGTGGGGAGTGAGGCAACGAGGTGCCCCGAGGGCTGCGTGGGTCTCCCGGCCCGAAGCCGCCGCCGGTGCCCTAGCCTGTAGCGGTATACTGCGTAGCCAGAGCCCCCAGCCGGCCTACGGACACTGCTGGCGCCCCTGGGCCGCGGGGCTTTTTCTGCACAGATGTGGCCAATGGAGCGGCGAGGGCGGGCCGGTCCCGCGTTGTTAGGCCCACGCCCAGCCCGTGGTCCGAGTCCTAAGTCCCAGTCCAACCCCACGACCGCCCCTTGCCCCTCCCCCGGCCCCGCGCCCAGGGCTACACCTGCCCCCGGGAAAACTAGCGGGAGCCAGGCTCTGGCGCCGGTCCTCTCCCTCCTGGGTTAGGGAGACTCCTGAAAAGTCATCTGGGAGGGCTGATTGTACCTTGGAATAGACGTACTTGCCCAAGGTTGTTTAGACTAACATACTGAATGTCCACTCTATTCTCTTTAAAGCACATCTTTGTAGAAGCCGAGGGTGCTTCAGTGGTAGGTGACCTAGTCTACTTTCAAGGAAATGCACGGGCATCTTCTTCAAATGTGTTTTCTCAAATGCGAAAGACAGCGTTAATAATAAATTTAAAAATACAATTTTACCACCAAGGACTCACCTTGGCTGTGTTATACTCAAAATGCTGTGTCCAAGATAAATTCTAATTTTTTAAAGCAAGATTAAATGTGGAACGACGTTCTGTATGCAATATTCCATCACTTTGAAGAATTTAAAGCATTTACTCATGACAAACCAACCAGTTTTTATGTGTATCTTATACACATCATGTGCAAATGTGAAAGTGTGAAAATTTGTACATGATGTATATAATAAGATACGCATAACAAAAGTGTTTCTCATGTGGGTCAGTAAAAGGTGAGCCTTAATACTGATTTCTAAAATGTAAAGACAGCAGCAATATTTGTCTAAATGTCCGAGTTTGTTAGAGGGGAGAGAACAATCTTTTTTAGTTGCAAAGTAACTGTAGCTCTTAGAGTCAGTTCAAGGTGGTTATTCTGGCAGATAATTAGATTTGTATACGTTTGTTTAGACTGGAGTGAAATCTGAATGACTATTAAACTTGTGTTTGGATCTGGAAAAAAAATTTTCAGTGGGATTTTTAAAACAAGCCCTTATGCAGCACTAAGAAATGACATAGCATGCCACTGCTATTCTTAGCGCCCCTCCGGCATTGGCAAATGATTGTATCCTCATAATAACCTTGAGGTAGACTCTATTATATCTTACAGGAGAGGAAACTGAGGCAGAGAAGTTACGAAGACTACAACGTTGAGAGAGTGGAATTCACACCCAGCAGTCTGCTTTGAGACTTGGAGCACTTAATCACTAAGCCATGCTGTTGTGTTTGTGTATTTGCGTTGTTCTTTGAGGGTTACTAACATAGCCATTCCTGCATAATTAGAGATAACTTTGCAAAGAAATCAATATATCAATCTCCAGAACCGAGATCAAAAAGTAGAGCTTACACCTGGAATCTGAGAGGTAAAATGCTGCCGCTTTGAGTGTGATACTACAGCAACAAAGTCGTCTGTCCAGTCCCGCTTATTAGTGGCATCCATAAAAATACAGAACTTTTGCAAACTTCAGTTTCTCTGGCATGGATTTTTCTCAAAAGAACTCTTGCACAATTGTTTTAAGCCAACTTATCTTTAATTCTACAAGTAGCTGTGAAGCCTTGGCTAGGAGACAAGTTAACAAAGTGTTTCTAGTTCCTGGGTCTCTAAGATCCAGACAAGAAAAACATTTAAATCTGCGTAAAGAAATCTTGGAGGGTGTTTTGAAAGCGATTGATTTTAGACAAATTTAAATGATGGTGTACTTTTAAAGCTTTATTTTTTTCCTGAAAAAAAAGGGGGGGGGGCCTTAGAATAAAGCAAAAACACATGACAAATGGTTAAATAAGCAACAAAACTATAAGAGGAGGGAGAGTAATCTACAAATTAACCCCGTAGTACCTTGCTTTTTGCTTTTTTGTTTTTGTTTTTTCAGATCTTTTCTAACTCTTCTGAATAATTATAAATATTTTTCAAAGATCTCAAAGCAGAATTTTCTCTTAACGCAAAATCTTTTATGAACTAAGGAGTTTTCCTAGAATAAACATTGAAAATTAAAAACAATGTTCGATCCAGAATCCATTTTTATCTTTCTCATCTGTTTCACTAATTCCTTTAAAAAAGACTACGGGAAACACAAAATCCAAAAAATGCACATGCACAGATTTAGCCTTGTATCCTTCTGCTCTTCATCACTCAGCCAGTTAACGGGAGAGGTGCGCTTGGGAGCCAAGAAGGTCGAGAAAATGATGGGGGAAGAAAACGCAGGGTTTCCCTGTTTTTTGTTTTGTTTTGTTTTTTCTTTCTTTCCTTTTTTTAAGACGAAGTTTTGCTCTTGTTGCCCAGGTTGGAGTGCAATCACGATCTCACCTTCTGCAACCTCCACGTCCCGGGTTCAAGCGATTCTCCTGTCTCAGCCTCTCGAGTAGCTGGGATTACAGGCGCAGGCCACCACTCCCGGCTAGTTTTTGTATTTTTAGTAGAGACGGGGATTCATCATATTGGTCGGGCAGTTCTCGAACTCCTGACTTAAGGTGATCCGCCGACCTCGACCTCCCAAAGTGTTGGGATTACAGGCTTGAGCCACCCGCGCCCGGCAGGGTTTCCCTATTTTTATTTGCCCTTGTTCCTGGGGACTGATTTTGATGGAGTAAGAGAAATCAGGTGAAAGTACACATTGTAGGTTGGAGTAAGAGCTTCAGATTTTGGCGCCTCTCCCCCCACTTCTTATAAAACCCTTCCTGGGATCATAAAGTCGCAGTTTACAAATTTACCAGGGAGGAATTGTGGTGGCTTTCCAAAACGAGTCCCTTTTACATACTGTGACCTAGATGTCATTTCTTCTGATCCTTCGCTTGTCACGTATTTTCGGGGGGCAGTGTGGAGGGCTGCAGCGTCGCTGACCCGCGCGCGGTGTATGTGGAGTCTTCTATTTCAGTCTCTTCACTTTAATACGCAGTGACCCGGGATGTTATCAGAGCCAGCCACAAATGCCACATGTAAAGCAGCAAACATCCGGAGTGGCTTCCTGCAAGCCTTGCTTTTCTCAACACGAGAGATTTACGCAGGGGGGTGGAGGGGAACAAGTTTCACAAAAAAGAGCTGAGTACACAGATCTCGTAGCCGGCCTGGTGCGTTCGCACAGCACAGTCCGGGGTCGCAGGGCTCCTGGCTAATTGCGCTCACTTCCCCTGGAGGCTTGAAAGGCTGTGCAAGGAAGCGACTAGCGCACCAAGAAGCTGTACCCCTGGCTAGTAGGGGCCTTTGGTCAGCGGGCGCAGAAATTAACTCGGGTAGGTGGCGAACCGTGGGGCTGACCAGGAAAAATCAGAGCCACGCTTATCCGTGGGCCCCTGAGTGACCAGGCAAAGGCTGGGTGATTTCCGCAGGCTTTTGTGTTTTCGTCGCTGGGAAAGCAGGAGGAAGGACACTCAAGTCGATCGGGAAGGATCGTGGGCACCTAGGCAGATCCGGGTTGGCGCTGGAGAGCGAGTCTGTGGGGATGGGGGAGGGGAGTGCGCGCCGCAAACCCTGGGAAAACTCCTAGAGGCCCGTGGACGACTAGACAGTGGTATCCCGGGAACAAAGAACAGCAATAAGGCCTTTGCATTTATAAATCGTGAGCGGGCGGCGGCCTCCTGGAGCCCCGCTCGAGGTGGCGAGCCGCTGCAGAGCGCGGCCGAGGGTCCCGCACTTCCCAGGTAGGGCCGCGCAGCCGGACGCCGCAGATTCGCACCTCGCGCCCCGGCGCCGTCTAGGCGGCGGCTCCGCGCCCCTAGATACCTTTCACGTCTCCTCCCTTTCCCAGGGCCAGTCCCCCGTGGGTCCGGGATGGAGGTCGAAGGTCGCGGGCGGGAGGGGAGGGGTAGGGAGGAAGGAGTGGCCCGGAAGATCGCGGCCACCCGCTCTGCCTCCGCGCGCCCCCGGCCTTGGAGGCCCCTACCAGGTCGGAGCCCGGCAGACGCTACAGCGCGGGTCCCACACAGCTCCTGCCTTGCTCCTCGGCTGCGCCTGCCTCTCTCCTGAGGGACTGAAAAAAAGGGGGGTGGGGCGACGGCGAGAGGGGATTTGGGGAAGTGCATTCCCCTCGAGAATGGGAGCAGACATTTTGCTTGGACGCCCTCTCCCACTCCCTCCGCGCGCATCCCTCCCCGGTCCCACGGAGTCTTCTCGAGGCTGCCCCCCAACCCCGCCCTGGCAGCGGGCGACTCTGTGACCGCGTCCCCGTTCCCGCTTGGCCCCGCCTGGGAATCGCACAGGCGAAGCAGGAAATGCGCTGTTCCCGGTCCACTTCCCTACTCAGAAACTCATCGACGGGGTGTTTCTTAGATCCCCCCACCTCCAGCTGTGGCCCCAGGTTGAAGTGTGTGGGCTACTTCCCTTCATTGCTTGGCCTGTGGAACCTCAGACTCCAGGGGGAGGTGGCGTTGGGAATGAGGGCGAGGGTCCCGCTCCTCACCCAGGGCTTGTCACACACACAGCACTGAAACCTCACCCCTTTCAGGTCTGCCGTGCAGCCTTAAAAGGGATTTCCGTAGTGGCAGGGCGTCTACACACCCGCGCTGCGGCTGAGCTCCCACTCCCACCTTCCCCATCCACACTCTAGGAGAGGCCAGGGCTTTCCTTGGAGATCTGTGTCCTCAACTGACCAGATAGCCTTAGCAGCCCACTGTGCTCACAGCACTTCCACTCCCACCCGAAGGAGAGCGGACGTGGTCCCTGCCTCAAGAATGTACCGTGTAGTGTCATTAGTCTTCTTCCCTGACTCATTAACTTCCAGCTGGGTGTTTTAGGTATGGTCTTCTGTAATAATTTGTTCTTGGCATGTAAAGGTGATGCTGACATCAGTAGGTCAAGCGCCTTGAGATTTTTTTTTTTTTTTCTAGTAGAGATAACAGGTTGCCTTTCCACCCTGAAAACTCTGGCTTGCCAAGTTTCCCTAGTAAGCAGGGCTGGATTGTGTCAGATGGTTGGTGAGGGCAAGGTGTGCATTCTGTGATCATGGAAGTGATCAAAGTTAAATAGGTCATAGGACAGGCCACTTCTGACAGCACTCATTACCCAGTCTTTTGTACAACTTTAGCCACACACATGTCAGATTGTGAAAGGGTACCTGAGTTGGCTTCCAAAGTTTCTGAACAGAAGAGAAAATATGAGAGATCCTTGCTGGATTCCTTTGCAGTCAGTATTTGATTAGCCTGTTGCTTAAATTTTCTTCTCTGTCCACTTTTTGGACCTTGTAACAACTTTGTCAGTACTCTTTAATAACAACACGGTGTCTTTGGTACACTTCATCTTTATATCTCGAGAGCACATGCAATTCACAGGTCTCCAATAAATTCTTCAGTATACTGTTACAGCTGTCATGGATGGAATCGGAAAGTCATCTCCCTACAAGGCAAGACACTGCTAATGATCTCTGTAGATCTTCGCAAAGACTGTTCTCATCTCAGACACATCTGTGTAGCCCTGTGGTCATCTGACTTCAGGTCTGTCATATCCTTTTTCTCATTCACCAGGAGTTCAGTCTTCAAACATTAAGCATCTGAAATCCCATCTTTTTTAAAGATTAAGTCAAATTTGGTTTCTTTTCTGAACCCATTCCACTTGGAAGTCCAGGCCAAGAATATGGATAATTTTCACGTAGATATAATGCAAAAGCAAATGTCTATATTTGGAAAAATTTTCAAAACTAATCTTTAGTATTAACTTCTTCATAATGGTAGAGGACAGCTTGCAAAGCAGTTTCATTAACTTCTCTGACCCTCCTGACAACCCTGGAGGTAGACAGGGCAGCCTTGGTTATTAGCCTCATTTTTTTCAGGAGATTGAGACTGAGAAAGGATAGTTGACTTGCTCAAAAGCACACAAGAATGCTTGGACCACCTAACTATCTGCCCTTGCTGCTGCCAGTAGTGGGTCTTCAGGAGTTGGAGGCTACAGTGAGCCATGACTGTACCACTGTACTCCAGCCTGGGCAAGAGAGCAAGATCAAGATCCTATCTCTAAAAAACAAAACGTTAGTGAGTCTTGTTTTGAATTTCTTTTCATGCCATGTCTACAGCCAATAAGGAACCGAATGGAATGTGCAGGGACAAAATAAAGACAGTGGATAGACAGAGATAGAGTAAGGACCCTTGGCACAGAAACTTCCTGTGTTATTCCTAAGCAGGTCATGATCATTTTTAAATATTAGACATGTATGCTGTAAGAAGAAAGCATTTTCATTTAGAGGATCTGTAACTTGATATTTTGATTAGATCATATAATCTAAGCCCTAGATGACATCTCATTTAACTATTATTTTATACAAACAAATTCTGATTTAACTGAAAAAAAGAGAATACAGTTCAGAGTTAAATGGGAATAAAGTTCATGTGTGAGGAAGTTGAAGTTCTCAAACCTTTACCTCTCTGCTTCATGCTCATTCAGATGGAAAGCGTTTGTACTGAATTGCGGTTTTGTTACCTGTTTAAGATATAAGCTGTGAGCCTACTCTAGATCCACTGCAGACCCAGTCTTAAAGACATAAAAACATACAGCAGGTAGGTAAAGTAAATGCTCTCCATGCTTAACTGTTGTTTGGAAGAGAAATGGATGGCAAATCTTATCCACTCTGTTTTACAAAGTGAAAAATTAAGGTACAGAACAATTTGGTAATTTGCTTATGCTTTCAAATCAGCCTAAGAGACAAGAGAGTAATCTGTTCATTTAATCGACAAATAATTATCCAACACCTGTAAATCTGAGGCTTAGCACAGCATGACACATTGGTTATGAACACATATTTGGGAGGTGAACTGCTTGGGCTGGAATTCTAGTTCTACAGTTTACCATGCTGTATCCTTGGACATCTTGCTGAATCTTCATACCCCATCTGTGAACTGGAGGATGGTAATAGTAATGACCTCAGGGAGTTTTATGAGGATAAAATGCATTAATTATTCCTCAACTGCTTAGAATAGGACCAGGCATATAGTAAGTTCGACACAGGTATTTAATAAATGAAATAAAATTTAAATAAATGCATGTTACCACATGAAAACATTGGGAGAAGAAATAAAACTACCACAGTGTTGAGGGTACATACATTATAGCAACTAGGTGAAATGTATAATATCATATGTTAACATCTATGAGAGCTAGTAATAACATTGTTGTACTTTAATCAAAATTGTCTTACACTAGTAAAACTTTCAGAGATTTCTCTATAAATTATTGTATACTTTATAGTTATATTTGAATGTGAACATTTTTACCATAGTGGTAAAATAAGCCTTTGTTTTGTGAATGTCAACCTTTTAAAACCCTGTTACAACCGGCAAGCAAAAATACAATTGCAAAGCATTCAATGTTCTATTAGTATATCTTTGCAATGCAAAGAGATGCTTTGCAAATTAGCATATTTGTCAGTAGGCCTAAATTCTTCTCCTAAAGACATACAGAGGCAAAGTGCAATCTCAATAAGTGCACCTGGTATACATGTATTTTAAAGGAAGAATAACCTAGCCTAGATCTTTCTGTGTTTTAGAGTGAAAAGACTCTAAAATCTAGTCTTGGTTGTTCAATAACCTGCTACTAGGTAAATTGCAAGTCATTTAAACAGGCTGACCCTCAATTTTCTCAAAAAAAGAAGGGAAGAATGTCAGATCTTTGTCAGATAAAGAAGTGAAAAAATTATCACAAAGGCTTTTGTATGGTAAAAATGCTGAGTAAAACTGTGTGTGTGTGTGTGTGTGTGTGTGTGTGTGTGTGTGTGTGTGTCTAGGGATATAACAATTTAGAGAAAGTTTTCTATACAGAAAAAAATAGCAAATTGAGATAAAATGTAAGTCAGGGATTGTAAAGAAGTCAGGGATTGTAAAATTGTATATTACCCTATACTGTTTTGGGTAATAATGGAATGCTGTTTTTTATAGAGCAAAAGCTTTTTAAAATTATTTGAAATTAATTATTGCACAGAGGATCCCATCTTTGATCCAGCGGAAAGCAGTTCTACTTTTATGAAGTGCGACTATGGATTTACTGTGTGGGCCATTACGTTAGTAAAGTTAATCGATTCAGTGGCTAATCTGAAAGCAGAATTTGGCAATTTGGAGAGAGAATAGACAGCTCTTTCTTTTTGACATTTTCTGGTTATATAACATTTTCATAGGGGATGAAAAGGACTATATAATCCACCCCCTTCCTTCCAAGTTCCAGAATTCCTAGAAAGAGTATAGAAATATGGAAATATCTTCCATATGAAATATTACATATTCCACTAAAAATGAAAATGTTTGTTACTTATACAGCTATATAAATGCACAGGTATTCTTTTAAAATCACTTATTTTGAAATAATGTCAAACTTGCAGAGAAGTTCCAAGAGTAACACGAAGAACTGTATCACCTTTTCTGAGACTGCTGAGTTTGCTTTTTTTTTTTTTTGAGATGGAGTCTCACTGTCACCCAGGCTGGAGTGCACTGGCACAGTCTGGGCTGGTTGCAGCCTCCACCTGCCAGGTTCACTCGATTCTCCTGCCTCAGCCTCCTGAGTAGCTGGAATTACAGGCATGCACCACCACACCCGACGAATTTTTGTATTTTTAGAAGAGATGGGGTTTCACCATGTTGGCTAGGCTGGTCTTGAACTACTGACCTCAAGTGATCCACCCACCTTGACCTCCCAAAGTGCTGGGATTATAGGTGTGAGCCTCACCAGCATTTTATCTTTTGCTGTATCTCTATATAAATAAACATACACATTTTCCCACATTTGTTCCATCTCATTCTTTTCTAAATATACATACATAAAACAATAGAAATATATATTAGTACATAATAAATATATACTTACATAATTAATATCTAATTACAGATGCTACATAAATATGTAATATGGATATATTGTTACATATTCTATATTGAATTATATGTATGTGTGTATGTATGTTATTAGTCTTTTTTTGACCCATTTGAGAGCAAGCTGTGGCATGATGTCTCATCACTTAATCTAAATCTCCAGTGTGTATTCCCCTAAAATGTGGAAACTCTCCCCAAAACCATCAAATACCACACAAATTAGGAAATGGACATTACCACCATCTAAGCCACATACCCAAATGGACATTACCACCATCTAAGCCATGTACCCAAATGGACATTACCACCATCTAAGCCACGTACCCAAATGGACATTACCTCCATCTAAGCCATGTACCCAAATGGACATTACCACGATCTAAGCCACGTACCCAAATGGACATTACCACCATCTAAGCCACGTACCCAAATGGACATTACCACCATCTAAGCCACATACTCAAATGGACATTACCACCATCTAAGCCACGTACTCAATTCAGATTTTGTAAGCTGCTTCAACAATGTCTCTTTTCTGTTTCTGGTCCAAAATCCAATTCAGGATCACCTTCCATTTACTTATCAAAGGTATTCAATATTTTTCTGTCTCTCTTATAACCTTTATGGTTTTAAAGAGTGCAGGCCTTTTGTGCCAAGGATCTCCCCAGCCTGGTCGGTCTGATGTTGGCTCATGCATTCTTTGTAGGAAAATCACGGATATGGTGGTGTTATCCCATCAGGGTATGACAAGGAAGGCCGGTGTCAGACGCCTCAGCGTCACTGGTGATGCTAATCTGATTACCTGGTCAAGTTGGTGTCTATGCAGTTTCTCTACCTTCAGGTCACTATTTTCCCCTTAGTAATTGAGAATTGTATGTATATGTGTGTGTGTGCATGTGTGTGTGCATTTGTGTTGAGAACTCTGCCAATGAAATGGCATGTATTCCTTCTACTGTAAGGAAGTTCTCCCTTCTTTTGTTTGTTTTCTTTATGTCTCTGTGGACTTCCTTTTTATTCAGTGGTTTATATCAACAGCGTGGGTACTGCAGCCACAGATTTGGCCAGTGGGGTGCCTTTCAAGTTAGCTCCTGTATTCTTTTGGTATGCCCTCATAATCCTTTGACCATTTTCATACTTTTTCACACAACACAATATTCCGGGCTTGTTTTGAATTTTCCCTGCCTTTAGCCCTAGATCCAGTCATTTCTCAAGGATCAGGAGCATCTTTGCATGGAGGATGGTATTCAGAAGTAGAAATTTGGGTTCTCATCAGTGCTGGGGTGTCACTGCTTCCAGACACCCTCAACAGACACAGCTAGGAAATCATGTATGTTCATCTATGTATACGTATGTGTCCACATACACACACATATATAACTATTTCTAAATCTACCTCTGTGTGTGTGTGTGTATATATATATCTTGTGTTAGTCTCCAATTCCTATCCAACATCTTAGGGTTCTTTCTAGACTGCTCCTTTGCTGTATTTGTGGGAATACTCTGTGGGAAGACAGTGTGGGAATACACTGTGGGAATCTCTTTTCCCACAGCGAGGAACCTGGCTCCTGTTTTCCTCCACATGTGCACAAAAGTGCTCACCAGAATCAGGCTCCCCACCACACCACTGCCCGATCCCAGCCCCCGATTTCTTGGCTTCCAGGCATGCCAGTGCCTCTGTTCAGGCTTCTCCCAGCAACCTGCTCCCTCCATGTCCCAAAGCAAGAGAAAGAAAGAATTACTTGTTCAAATCTATTTAAAAATTATTTTGGCCGGGCGTGGTGGCTCATGCCTATAATCCCAGCACTTTGGGAGGCTAAGGTGGGGGGATCACGAGGTTAGGAGATCGAGACCATCCTGGCTAACACAGTGAAACACCATCTCCACTAAAAAAATACAAAGAGTTATCCAGGCATGGTGGCACATACCAGTAGTCTCAGCTACTCGGGAGGCTGAACCCGGAGAATTGCTTGAACCCGGGAGACAGAGGTTGCAGTGAGCCGAGATCGCGCCACTGCATTCCAGCCTGGGCGACAGAGCCAGACTATGTCTCAATAAATAAATAAATAATAAAGTAAAAAAATAAAAATTAAAATTATTTTAAGTATCGAGTGTGACCATAAACTCTAAGCTAATCGATATTTTCTTCTTCACTCCCTTTACCTGCTGGCATGTGCCTCAGGCATCAGTTAAAAACGAAATTACAAGGCAGTATTTTTGTCTTGGATGCAGTCACTCATAGATTTGAAACTGTAAGATTGTACCATTAAGAACTAAAAAATTGGTGATATGTTCCTATAGTCCCAGCTACTTGGGAGGCTGAGGTACGAGAATCCCTTGAACCCTGGAGGTGGAGGTTGCAGTGAGCCAAGATCACACCATTGCACTCCAGCCTGGGCAACAGAGCAAGACCCTGTCTCAAAAAAAAATACTCCTTGGGCCTTGGGCTTTTAGTCATGGCTAAAGCAAAACTAGAGATTACCTTGATCTAGTAGGATTTTTCTTTTCTTTTCTTTTCTTTTTTTAGATTCTGTCTTCTTGGTTATCACGCTCATACCCTGGGTTATCATACACTGGGTTGGGTATGGTAACTAAGGAGACCAGGATTTCTTTCCTTAAAAACCATAAGAAAGAGGAGTAGGCATTAAATAGTATTTTCCAGATGTGTTAATAAAATTCGTGGCAGCTTTGAGGAAATACTTCATAAATATATTCCCTTTCCCTACTGTCAGCCACACCTACACACACATTACTCTCTGTAATTGTAGATGAAGAAAATAATGCATAACAAGCCAGATTGCATGACTTGCTCCAAGTGCAGAGGCTGGCCAATCTAATTTATACTGCTTCTTTGCACGACTGAATTCCCATGAGTCATTTCCATCTTCAGCGTGAGAGGGAAAGTTCACTGGAACTATATTAAAATGAAGACCAACCCCTTGTCTCCAAAGCAGGCTCAGTGGCTTTGCATCCCCGTATGGTGCTTTCTCTTAGAGAGCTCAGGAGCAGCACTGCTGGAAGCCTCAGCAAACCCGACAGTAAGCAGGTACAAGTTTAGCTGCAGGTCAAGCATGGTGGCTCATGCCTGTAGTCCCAGCACTTTGGGAGGCAGAAGAAGGAGGATTGCTTGAGGTCAGGAATTTGAGACCAGCCTGGGCAACATAATGAGTGCCTGTCTCTACAATTTTTTTTTTAATTAACCATGTGTGGTGGTACACACTTGGAGTCTCAGCTATTCGAGAGGCTGAGGTGGGAGGATCACTTGAGCCCAGGAGGTCAAGGCTACAATGAGCCGTGATTGCACCACTGCACTCCCACCTGGGCAACAGAGTGAGAGCCTGTGTCAAAAAACAAAACAAATACCCTAAGAGTGTAGCTGCAGTGGATGACCTAGGGCATGTAAGACAGGCTCTTCTCTCATTGGCAAATCTTTTCTTCCTTTCCAGAACTAAAGGAGGAAAATCTGACAGGGTGTGTCTACAGAAAAGGTGATCATAGGACATCCCAGAGCCAGAAGGGGCAGCCTCTGGTTAAGCAAGACTCAGAGTATGAATGACTTAATAAATAGCAATTATATGCATACCTAGTAAGTGGTTTGGTCATTGTATGTAGTGTGACCCACAAGTATCTAACATGTCAACTCAGTTTTAGGCTGGTTGTTCAAATTGAAGCTTTAATTCTTGAGCAGTCTAAGTCTTCAACAGTTGGAGGCCCTATGCTGATTTGACTTTGTCAGAACATATTTTACACTGTTTACACATGAATTATAATGGCATATTTATAAAGATGGTAATGGATAGCTGCTTTTTAACCTTTTGCCTAGCATTTGATTTAGGTACATTTTATTAGTGAATGCCCCTTGCACTTTCTTGTTCACAATCACCAATTTTTATTTAATCCTGTGTAAATATCCTACCCATGCTGGTGGCCTACAAGGTCCTACATGAACTGGCTCTTTCTTTCTTTCTTTCTTCCTTTTTTTTTTTTTTTTGTGATGGAGTCTCACTCTCTCTCTCCCAGGCTGGAGTGCAGCCTGATCTCAGCTCACTGCAACTCTGCCTCCCAGGTTCAAGCAGTTCTCCTGCCTCAGGCTCCCAAGTAGCTGGAGTTACAGGCATCCACCACGCCCGTCTAATTATATATATATTTTTTTGAGATGGAGTCTCACTCTGTTGCCCAGGCTGGAGTGCAGTGGCGTGATCTCAGTTCACCGCAACCTCCACCTCCTAGATTCAAGTGATTCTCCTGCCTCAGCCTCCTAAGCAGCTGAGATGACAGGCAGTCACCACCACACCTGGCTAATTTTGTATTTTTAGTAGAGACAGGGTTTCACCGTGTTGCCCAGGCTGGTCTCGAACTCGTGACCTCAAGTGATCTGCCCACCTCAGCCTCCTAAAATGCTGCGATTACAGGCCTGAGCTACTGTGCCCAGCCTATTTATTTGTATTATCTATCCCCTGCCTATTAGAATGCTAACTCCCTGTGTTGTTCATTGCTGTACCCAGCACCCCCATGCCCAGAACTGCTGGCAACTGGCCCATCATGGGAACTCCACAAGATTTGTTGAATGAAAGATCACCCAAGAAGGCACCTTACTGAAGGATTTCTTTAAAGCCACAGAGGGACCAAAGTGGGGAAGCCTTTGACTCTTGGTTTATCCTTGACCACCCATTTTCATGTCTCCTCTTGTTCTTTAAAACACTCTCCCCCTTTAGAGCTTTTATTGAAGCCTCATTATGTCACTTTAAGAGGAGGAATGTCTCCTTCAGGGGACCCCTACGGACCTGTATTTCATTAACAGAGCATTATCTCACAGAGCAAGCAGGAACTTCCAGAAGAAGGGTGATGGTTATAAGAGCCTCTAAATAATTTTGACTGATTAGGTATCTTAATCCAGTTGCCAGTTAATTGTGTTTGTTTGCGATTAAGAATATGATTTTCACCTGCTCCCCCTCCACAATCTCCCTGTGTTTGGAGAAAGCCAATCTCCCTGCCCACTGCATATCTGCTGTGAGCTCTTTGAAGGTGTTTGCTGAGGGGATGAGACCACAGCTATCACCTGGAGCCAGGAGCTGGGAAGAAGGAATCCCTGCCAAGCCACCTGCAGGTTGACTCAGAAAGTTCCTTACACCCAAGTCAAACAACAGGAGATCCGAAGACAGGGCTCCCTCCCCACCCCCTTGCCCTGCACTTGGGTCACTATTTCTATGGAGAAAATAACTCAGTCATTGAAATACCCATCAAAATTCAATGTTCTCACAGATTATCTGTAGAGCAGAATCAGATTTTTCCTTTATTTTCGATCTGTCACACAGTGATACTTTTAACATACGTTAAAAATAAATCACTAGAAAAATAAAGGCGTATACAAATACAAACTGTTTTTTTTTTTTTTTTTAGACAGTCTCACTCTTTTGCACACAGGCTGAAATGCAGTGGCTCGATCTTGGCTCACTGCAACCTCCCACTCCCAGGTTCAAGCAATTCTCCCACCTCAGTTTCCCAAGTAGCTGGGATTACAGGCGCCTGCCACCACACCCAGCTACTTTTTTGTATTTTTAGTAGAGACGGGGTTTCACCCTATTGGACAGGCTGATTTCGAACTCCCCGCCTCAGGTGATCCTCCCGCCTTGGCCTCCCAAGGTGCTGGGATTGCAGGCGTGAGCCACCGTGTCTGGCCAAGCTGACATTTTTTTATTCTAGATTTCAGCAGGTGTCAGTTTCCTCTCAAATTGCTCCCAAATTCCCAACCGGTTTACTCGCAGTTTCTGTACTTCCCCTGCAGGTGGGATACAGACAGTTCTCAGGGGACCTTAAAACAGAAACCTTCCCCTCCTGCCCCCCAATTTTATGTTACTGGTCCTTATTTTAAATATACATACATACATATATATATATATAATGAGACCTTAAACTGATTATAAAAGTGATATTAAAGACTTCTATCACTCATAAGCACCAAATGAACACTATGCCATATCTTGACTGCATTATCTGTTGCAAGCTAGGTTATTTGCCTCGTCATTTGGATCCAGGGTCCTTGGTGAGCGGAGATGCGAATGCTTTCAGCTTCGCTGCTGGGTTTAGTGTGGGTGTAGACCGAGTGAAAGGACTGAAAAACTATGCGGTAAAGAGGAAAGGGAGAATTGGAGTTTTCAGGTTAACTTAACCTTCCAGTGACCTGCTTCTCAATCACAGATTTGAATTCTTTCTTCTGCTGCCAAATATTTAAACCTATTTTGTTAACCATAGCTACTCCTACACACTGAATATTTCTTTTTCTGTTTTACTGATGGAGAAACGGAAGTGAAGTTTCTGATAGCCAATCTAGAGGATCTGGCGGCAGAAGCCCAGGCTAAAGGGTTTAGTTCTTTACCCACAGCATTTAGAGTGGACGTCCCTCACCTGTGCCCGCGGCTCTGCCCGTGAGATGTGACAGGCCTGCCCCACACCTGGGAGGCGCCACTCGGCTTTCTAATGGGATCAGGGTTTACGGCTGAACTCTCCTCACCTAGGTATTTCAGCTCATGCTTTTCGCCCTCTCGTTGAACTCACTGCAACTTCTAACGTTATAAATACGCTCGGATTCCCTTAAATTCCCACCTTCCTTTTGTTTCCACCACAGCCAACAAACAGCTGGTGTTGCAAGTTTCCATATGTGGAAAATTATATTACATGAAACTGATTGCTTTGTACCACTTATTACTATACTAAAGCCTTTGTTCAGAGGACTTAAAATTATTATTTAATGTGCCACTCTATTTTCCAGGCAGACACTTGAACTGTTTATCCACAATTCCTTTCATTCTAAATTGCAAATAGCTACACTCTCAAAGATACTTAAATTGGGTAGCCATATTCCTTGCACGTTAAATTTCTTTATAAATAGCTTCTTTGAATTCAAATTATCTTATTTTATTATTTTATATATCTGTACATTTTCTCTAACCCAGGCATTCACAAACATCATCAAGTCTTTTAGAGTGAGAACTTTCTATATGGAGGAGATTTGAAATTGTGAACGGATCAAAATCAATACAGCAAGGAGTAGTACACAAAGGGTGAACATGATTTCTTTTGTAGATTTATTTTCAGATATAATGGGCTTGCACGATATCTTTAAAACAGTATGTAGCTTCGTAAAGAAAAAAGTTGTTAAAATAGTTGGCATTGCTTTCTAAAGGACATGAACGTGGAAAAATTATTGATTGTTTTACAAAATAATATTGACACAGTGCACAGTACTTTTATATACATACTTCAATTTCATCATCAAAATAACCCTACCAGCTAGATATTCTTACTCCTTCCATTTTTTTTTCTACAAGGGGAAAGGAGGTTCAGAAGGATGAAATGGCTCCCCCAGGGTCACACATGAGGAAGAATTGAAATTTCTCATTCCACAGTTTATGCTCTCAGTGTCCCAAACTGCTAACGCATGTAAAGAGGGAAATTATTAGCCACTGTAGCAGTTATCCAATGCTTGAAGGACTTCGGTTCACTTTTTTTTTTTTTTTTTTTTGAGACAGATTCTCCTTCTGTCACCCAGGCTGGAGTACAATGGCGCTATCTCGGCTCACTGCAACCTGCACTTCCCAGATTCAAGCAGTTCTCCTGCCTCAGCTTCCTGAGTAGCTGGGACTACAGACACCTGTCACCATGTCCGGCTAATTTTTGTATTTTTAGTAGAGACAGTGTCTCTCCATGTTGACCAGCTCGTCTCAAACGCCTAACCTCAAGTGATCCACCCATCTCGGCCTCCCAAAGTGTGGGATTACAGGCGAGAGCCACCACGCCCAGGTCAGTTCACCTTGATTACTAAGAGCACTCTGGCTTGGTTCAAAGACAGTAGAACATGCTTCTTATTAAGTATTTTAGTAAGGATACTTTCTATGTCCATAAACTAGGTGTCAGTAATGAATATAGTAACCCCGAACATACTAATTTAGCTGATAAACCTCTAAAGGAGCATGCTTCAAAGAGTTTTCCAAACTTTTAGACAGGAGTTCTTCTCAGGGGACCTGCAGAGGGCCCTGAGTATCTGTATTCAAGCACCCCAGTTGTTCTGTTCCGTATCCAAGTCTGGGATGCAATGCCTTAATATATTAAAATTGGTAATGGTTAATGATACTTCATAGAACTGTTGCAACATAGATGAAAACTATAATCTATGCTAAGCTTAAATTCAGGATGCCCTGGGTGCTATTATTCCTAAAAAGCCAACAACAACAACTGTCTTAGGTTCTTAGTCCTCTCATTATTTGTAAAAAAAAAAACTTGTGAGGAAAAGATCCCCTTAACTTTATCTTATTTTTTTTTTTTCCATAAGAGAGCTAGAGCCTTGGTAATCTTTAATGTCAAAAGGAAAAAAAAGTTATGACTCGAAGCTTTGTTGAGTACACCCTCTTTTGTGATTCCAGTAGTGTCTTACTCCTAGAAAGAATTCATGACTTATGCCTTCCATAGCTATTTTGTCATAATTTTGCTAACAGAGTTCAGGTCACTGTGTAGCTCACTTGTTAAAGCTGACCACCTTGTTTTATTATTTATACTACTCCTTACCTCTTTGTACATATTTTTGGCATAAAGTAGGTGCTTATAAATACTAATTGGTTGTAATTCCTGCAATTGATTAAGAATGATGGAAAAAGACTTGGTATCCCTATGACCTTCTTTTTTTGAGACAAAGTGTGGCACTTGTCACTCAGGCTGGAGTGCAATGGCACGATCTCGGCTCACTGCAACCTCCGCCTCCTAGGTTAAATTGATTTTCCTGCCTCAGCCTCCCAAGTAGCTGGGATTACAGGTGCTTGCCACCAAGCCTGGCTAATTTTTGTATTTTTAGTAGCGACGGGGTTTCACCATGTTGGCCGGGCTGGTCTTGAACTCCTAACCTCAAGTGATCCACCCGCCTCTACCTCCCAAAGTGCTGGACGGCCCTATGACTTGCACCCAGCTCTATGACCTTCTTAAGCCGTGTTTTCTGTGTGTTCATTTTGATTGCAAGAGTCTTGGGTTTTCTTGTATAGTCTTCTGTTGCTTAACAATGCGGATGTGTTCTGAGAAATGCTTCCTTAGACGATTTGGTCTTTGTGAAAACATCCTAGAGTGGACTTAGGCAAACCTAGATAGTGTCACCTCCTGCACACCTAGGCTATGGGGTATAATCTATTTCTCCTGGCTGCCTAGCATGTTACTGTACTGAATACTGTAGGCAATTGTAATGCTCTATTATATGCACAGATGTATTTGTGTAACTATGCATATCTAAACACAGAAAGAACACTGTAAAAATATGGTATTGTCATCTTAGGGGGCTGCAGTCATATATGAAGTCTGTCATTGACTTAAGGTTCTTGTGTGGTGCAAGACTATATGGCTGCATGGCTAACAATGCCAGGCACATACAGAAACTCAACCTGCCTACATCAGCTACACATCTACCACTGGATTTCCATAGCCCTGAGTTCTAAGACATTTTTAGAAATGCTCCAAATGACAATCAAAATTATTTATAAGCATTTGCAGAGCATTCTTGTATAAATATAACCATTTTGAATGTTTGATTGCTATAATAACAGACATTAGAAACCTTTAGAGACCTGATGAACAATACATGAATCTAGATAAGGGATACATGGAGGTTTTCCGTACAATGCTTTTTAGCAACTCTTTTATAAATTTGAAAGATTCCTGAATTTTTTAAAAAAATCATTGAATATTAAACCTTGAAGACATTATGCTATCTGAAAGAAGCCCATTACAAAGAACCACAGATTGCCTGATTCCATTTATATGAGATGTTCAAAATAGGCAAATCTGTAGACAGAAAATCGATTGTGAGTTGCTTAGGGCCAAGGGATAAAAAAGGGTTAAGGAGTGATGGCTAAAACGTATGTGGTTTCTTTTTGGGGTGATGAAAGTGTTATAAACTTGATTATGGTGATGATTACACAAGTCTGAATATACCAAAAAATCAGTGAACTGAACACTTTAGATGAGTAAATTAGTATTTGAATTATATCTTAATAAAGCAGTCATTTCAAAAATTAAAAATCAGAGACAATGCAAAGACATAGATATTAAAAGTCTTGTTTGAAATTGGAAACTGGTTGAAAGGTGCAGCCACTTTACACAGCATGTCAGGATTCCCTCGTTCCCCTCCCATCCCCCATTCAGTACGTTCCACATTCGCAGTAAATGGATTCTCTCCTCCAGGGTAGGTGGTAGAAAAATGTTCTAGCACATAAATGAATTGATTTATGAGTAGTCGGGATAATGTTAACATCTGACAAGTTTGATTTTTAACCTTTATCTGTAATTTTGTGTCTTATGTTCAACCTGAATTCATATATATTTCTGGAAGAGCTTTTGCCCAAGACATTGTACATATCAATTCAGAATCCTGAATGGCATGCTTCCTTTCTTCCTATCTTCCTGCCTGGAATGGGTAACATGAGTTTTCACTCTCTCTTTCTAAGTTTTATTAAAATAAAATGGTAATTAAGGTTTGTGCAGGAATACTGATGAACTTAGAGAAAGAGAGGGATAAGTTTACCTTAAGTTAACCAAGTTAAAAATGACATTCGGGTAATCACATGGATGAAAGAAAATCCACTTGACATACAACCTTTGTTTCTTTATGTATGGGCTAGTTTTTGTTTTGTTTGTTTTGTTTTGAGATGGAGTTTCGCTCTTGTTGCCCAGGTTGGAGTGCAATGGCATGACCTCAGCTCACTGCAACCTCCGCCTCCCAGGTTCAAGCAATTTTCTTGCCTAAGCCTCCAGAGTAGCTGGGATTACAGGCACGTGACACCACGCCCAGCTAATTTTGTATTTTTAGTAGAGACAGAGTTTCTCCGTGTTGGTCAGGATGGTCTCCAACTCCTGGCCTCAGGTGATCCACCCTCCTCGGTCTCCCAAAGTGCTGGGATTATAGGCGTGAACCACTGCGCCCCGCTGGGCTAGTATTTTTTATCAAGCATCCACTCCTTGTTCATTTTGGGACTTAGTGAAGTATTCCAGATGAATTTAGTTTCATGTTCACTGATACTGAGTCAGGGTGGGGTTGGATGAGCCTGAAAAATAATTGTGTAGGAGGAAATTTTTATCAGTAGTAAATATTTCACCTTTTTATATAAGAAAAGAAACTATTTTGCAAATGGATTTAAAAGGCTCATAGCCATGTTCTGTGTGAAAAGGTTTTCTTTGGGTGCCTGCAGACTCATGACAAAGAGAATAGTTATTTCTCTGCAAATTGAGCTTTACACCAACCAGATTGTTTTTATTTAACCATGAGTGTCTGTGACAATATGCCAAAACGTGGAAATTGCTAGAGAGTTCTACTTGGGTGTAAGAACACTCTTGCTTCTGCATAAATTAAGACAGGAAAGTTCAGGTGATGTGGCATCATTACCACACGGAGGGTTAGCAAATGATTTTACCAACTGCAGTTTAAACATCTTATTTGTTCTTCCTTCCTCAAAGGGGAAACATTTTTCTAAAACTGATTGCGGTCTTTTTTCTGTTTGGAACCAATTGTTAGAAGAGAAAATAGGAGTTCTAATGTTAAGTGATTAACCAAGGGCTTACTATTCAGTTTTTAAATTTATGAAGGTTTTTTTTCTACCAAAACCAAATAACGTATTATAGTCAGAATGAATAACTTCTACTCATCTGGGTTTTTTTTTATTATCCTATATTTTGGAGAACGTAGTCACTTTATTTTATGGTTCCCAAACAAGACACGAAACTGACAAAAAACAGAAACAAATTTGAATTTAAAATTGTGTATGTGCTATTGTAATTATTCACTTGTGCTTAGAAACACACTAGCTCTTCATTTCTGATTTCAGAAAGTGAATTGGTGGGAGAAGGTATAATAATTACTGTTTTGTGTACTATTCTAGTTATTCACATTTTTTAAAGCTTAATTTCAGAAGACATAGCTTCTTAATTTTGTCAGTTGGCATATTTAACTCAAATGGGGTGACTATCAGCAGAATAGATACCTGTTCTATAATATCATCTACATTAAATACTTCTATGTTATAGTTTACAGTCTCAATTTGAATTTTGACTTATCAGAGGCAAGATAATTTGCTAGAAGGGCCGAGTCATTGAGTTTTGCTTAAAATCAGCTCTGAACTTGGGGACACTCATGAATCCCACAAGTCTATCCCAAAGTATTAGTCAGTAGAAGTTATCCCTAAGATATGAAGAAAATATCAGTCTACCAAATATAGTATCATTAGTTCTGTTTGAAATAAATATAATTCCTCTTAGTGAAAAAGGAACTTTGAATTTTAGAAGGTAGTCATTTTGACCTACTTTTTACACTGGAATTACTTTATTAAGTTAGATCAAACACAGGCTCTTTGCCTCAACTAAATGGACATGCTAAACTGGCTCCAAAGTTGATTTGTGGAACTCAATTATGCACTTCACAAAATGTTCAAGGTTACTGTTCAATTTGTTTCAGCCAGAATCAATAAATCTCTCACCTGGTTTCTTTGCTGTACGTACTGTACTGGTTAATCATGTATATACATGGCATAGCACATTAGACCTGGAGAAAGAGTTTTCTGATGGGAGCCAACTTTTAACTACCGTACTGTTGAAATTTTAAAACAAAGGAAAACTGCTTCTGTTTATTATTAAGACATGATGGGAACTAAGAGCCATAAATAATTCTGCTGGCCAATTTCCAGGACTAGAAGTAAAAAGTGAGAGAGAGAGAAAGGTAGGCAAGGGGAGGGAAAAAACTATCTTCTGAAATTGTTTAGTTGAAGAACTGCAACATTAAGGAAATTCTTAATATTAATAGCCACGAGTCCCCACAAAGGGGAAATAATCAGTTCTATAAATATGGATGTAAGCTTTCTTAATACATACACCATATTTTAAAAGACAGCATGAAATGCTTTCTGGAGACTAAATATTAAACTTCAGATTTATGGGAGTAAATGTGGAAAAGCTGTAGCAGAGAAAATTTAAAAATCACCTCTACAGTAGTCCCTTCCCCATGATAGCTCCCCTCTCTTTTCCCAGGATTACTGTATTAATATAGAACTAAAACTGCAGCTTGGGCAGCAAGGCGAGACCCTGTTTCTACAAAAACATTTACAAATTAAAAAATTAGCCAGGCGTGGTGGTTGCCTGCCTGTGGTCCCAGCTACTGAGGGGTTGGGGTGGGAGGACCGCTTGAGCCCAGGAGTTCGAGGCTGCGGTGAGCTGTGATTGCGCCACTGCAGTACAGCTTCGGTAACAGCACGAGACCTGTCTCAAAAAATAATAATACAATTAAATATAAAATAAAAAATAATAAGGAGAACTAAAATTGGAGGTTCCATCTAATGGTGGATGGATGTAGCATGCATTTCAGTGGTGCCCAATCAACCTAATTCTGCCCTAACTGAGCTGAAGGAACTGCACCGGGGGTCACAACACCCGAGCCCCATCTCCTGCTCAATCTTGTGCTGGCTGTGCCGCTAACTGTCTGTGTGGCTTTGGACTAATCATCTTGTTTCTTCCTTCACAGAATAAAAGGACCACCCTAGATGACTCTTAGGTGCCTTTCATTTTTCACATTCTGGGCTGTGGTTCTCTACATGGCAATGAGATTTCAAAACTCCCCCTTCTCTGATACAGTAGAGAAGTAGAATATTTTTAACCTTATCCCATTCTAGCATTTATTAGTATAAAAATTACCTGGGTCAATTTTAGATCTCTCCTTGCTTCTCATGTGGGCACTTCTTTAGGCTATGGCAGAGGGTACAGGCTAGGAATGACTATGGGAAAGTAGGAATCTAATTTTGTCTGTGTCCACAGAAGGGCTGCCTCTGAGCTGTAAAGACAGGAGGAGGATGGTCCTAACCTTCACTACACTACAATGAAGTTGGAAGCACATGTAGAATAGTCCTGCAATTATGCATAGAGTGGGAGGATGAGGAGATCAATTAATGTAAACAGATATATGATCATGATACTTAAAATAGGGAGACAGTCACTGAAACTCATCAGAAAGAAAATGATTAACTCACAAATGGCAGGACTCAGAGCATGGTAAATATAGAATTTAAAACCTATTGTTATGTGGTAATTCCATTTTTCATATTCTGAGGAACTCCTATACTGTTTCCAGAAGGTTTTACAAATTATCTTACATTCTTATCAACAGTGCACAATGGTTCCCTTTTCTTTACACCCTCACCAACACATTACCACTCATCTTTTTGATAATTATATATACAATGGAATACTATTCAACCTTAAAAGGGGGGAAATCCTGTTATTTGTGACAACCTAGATAAATCTGAAGGGCATCATGCTAAATGAAATTATCCAGGCACAGAAAGACAAATATCATATGATCACTTATATGTGGAATAAAAAAAAAGTTGAATTCATACAAGTAGAAAGTAGAATGAAGCTTATCAGAATGAAGCTTATCAGAGTTTGAGGAGGGACAGAGGTGAATGGGAAAAGGGAAGATATTGATCAAAGGGTACAAAGTTTCAGTTAAGGAAGAGGAATAAGGTTTAGTGAACAATTGCATGGAATGGTGACTATAATAAACAATAATGCATTTCATATTTTAAAATTGTTAATAAGTCAATTTTGAATATTTTTATCACAAGAAATAGTATATAAGGTCTAGATGTGTTAATTAGCCTAATTTAATCATTCCATATTGTAAACATATATCAAAACGTCACATTTTGCCTCATAAATACATGCAATTATTCTTCTTCAATTAAAAATAAGATTTTAAAACATTATTATTTATAGTTATACATTTGACCTTATTACTAATATTAAGTGCCTTCAACTATATCTAAAATGACAAAAATCATGAAGTAAACAAACAGTTAAGAAATAAGGAATTCACAATTAAGTTTCCATTTTAGTGTTAATATTTCTTGTAACAAAAAAAGCAACAGTTAAAAAATATTTATCCTGTAATTTAAATCACATGCCGATAGAAAATCTTATTTGCAATCTTGGTAGATTGATATGTGATATAAAGGAGTTCAAATAATTATAACCATCTATATAGAAATAATATTATCTCTCATGCAGCAAAAGGTAGCCATTCGGGCAGCCTGGCAGGGGTGTGAGTTTCAGAAGAAAAATTCAGCTGCTAGCAATCTTTGGCCCAGCAAGCAGAGAGTTGAAGGAATAAAGGCTTCAACATGTTGTTTCTTCTGCCTTTTAATCACCAAATGGCCAAATCCATGAAGCCACAAGGAAAGAAAGTCCAGATGATCTAGTTCATAAAGTAAGCCTCCTGTGTCATGGAGCACCAGAGAGATGGCAGAGCAGGATGTATAGGGAAAGATAGAAATGACAAAATGACATCTGTGACTGCATAGAGAATAAAATTCACCCTTCATATCAAACCACTAGTATGTACACTATGAGCCAGTCAATATGCTTGTTAAGGTCTAGCATACAGCAGGTGCCTCACAAATGTATATTGAAAAAATAAGCCTATCAATCAATGAATGATGGAATTCAAGTGGCTGCCTGGCCAAGTCAAACTAGCCTTCTTGTGGCAGAGTTACACACATTCTGGAGTACCCTTTAAAGATTTCTCTTGGATGTGGACTGAGTTAAATACTTCATGAATGAAACAAAAACTGGTTGGCAGATAATCATGAACCTTTCAAGGGTTTTGGAGGTGTTTTTCTGTTTTATTTAAAAATAAATAAAAACATTCTCTTGACTTAAAAATAGTCACAGAAGGTTTTTGTTTCATTGGCTCCCCTCTCTTTTCCTCTCCCTATCCCTTTCTCTTTCTCTGTTGCATAGGCTGGACAGAGGAAAAATCAGAAGAAGCTGAAACCTGTTAGAATATTATCTGCCTTTAAGAAGAAAACTCTGCCATATGCAACAACATGGATGAACCTGGAGGACATTACGCTCAGTGAAACAAGCCAATCACAAAAGGACAAATACACTTGATTCCAGTTTTATAAATAAAATAGCCAAACTCACAGAAAATAGCCAAACTCACAGAAATAGAGAGTGAATGGTGGTTGCTAGGGGCAGGGGGAGGGGTCAACAGCGGGTTGCTCAAACAGTATAAAGTTTCCATTATGTGGCTAGTTACAGTCACACTTGCAATCCCAGTTCTTTGGGAGGTTGAGGTGGGAGGATCACTTTACCCCAGAATTTCAAGGTTACAGTGAGCTATGATAGCACCACTGCACTTCAGCCTAGGGGACAGAGTGAGATTCTGTCTTAAAAAAAAAAAAAAAAAACTTCAGTTTTGCAAGATCTGCTATACAATATTTTATCTATAGTTAACGATACTGTATTGTTACAAATTTATGAAGAGTATTTATAAATAAATAATTAGTATATATTATATATAAATAAAATATAAGTAAATAATTATTTATTTATTACAAATTTATGAAGAGGATAGATCTCATGTTGTGTTCTTATCAAAAATCTTAAAAAAAGATAAAGGATATAAAGATATTTGCTTCTGACTTTAAAATATAGAATGTTTTTGTTTCAGTGGCTTTTCTCTCTCTCCTTTTTACTTCTGCTCTGCAGGTGGGACAGCAGACAGATCAGAGGCAACTTAAGCCTCTGAGAAATGACTTCTGCAGCAGGTCCTGGGAATATGAAGGCCCCTCCTAAATCAGAAGAGAGTATCTTAAGGTTATAGATCTGTCGTAAAAAAGAAAAAATCTCCCAGTGTCCCTAAAACGTAAAGACACACTTAAAGTATATATGACCCAAGTAGAGAACCCACACAAGTCTGGGTGTGATTCACAAAGATATAAATATCACTTGCATAAAGGGTGACTCAGAGAAAAATAATTTAGAAAGAGACCAAGAACATTATTTTATTAACATAATTTCTTCTGAGAAAAAAAATGAGGCTGAAATATATGACACTGATTTCCAGCTTCTTATCAATAATGAACCCCTAAATGGGATTGATAGAAAGACTCTGCTGTAGATCACTCCTGTTCACAATTACCTCTTCTGTGAAATGAAAATGCTAAGGATAATGCCCACCTAATAATAATATGAATAATGTTTATTATTAGGTAATGTTTACTGAACTTTGCTATGAGTTAGAAATCAGGCTGCAATAATTATGTCATGTAACCTCTATAAGCCTGATGGAAAAGATACTAGTGTCTTATGATTGCTATGTTATAGATGGGAATTATAAGACTTAGAGATATTTTAGTAATTATATTTTAGTAATGGAAGAAACAATACTCAAAACCAAGACGTCTGATTTCAGAAGCCACAGCCTAAATACCATGATAAATATCTCTTGATTAAATAAGATATGTGGGGTTCATTCCCAAGTGAGACCCCTTGGAATTGGGTCTTGCCATATGGTGAGCTTGAGCCCAAACACAGTTTCCCGTTGGAGGCAGTCGAGCTATGGGAAAGCTGGAACTGAAATCAAAGAAGATATAAAAATAACTTTGCTAGATGAGGATGTGATGCCTATGTGGTCTGAGAAGACATTGTGTCTATGACTTTGTTTACCCACTATTGTTAGGTCCTGTGCTTGTTCTTGTGATTGCTGTTTGCAAAAGCTATTGGATTACTGCCTCTCTGGTGCCTTGTATAGATTATTAACTTTTTAACTAGAGGTTTCCTCACCCTGATAATGAAACCCATCTACTAATGAGACCCACCTGTGTAACTTGATTGTACCCAATTAAGGTATCTGATTCTATTATCCTTATCTGCTGCCTGAGCTTATATCCCAAGGACTTTCTGTTCCCTTTCCTGTATAAGACAATGGTATTTGCTTCTGTAATTACTATAGGCAAAAATATAAATACTAACCATGTGCAAAATAAAGTTGCTGTTTAAGCATTGCTGTTCAAGTCTTGCTTATTCAGCCCTCCAGACCCTGCTTTCTGTCTACCTTTTCTTCCCTGCACTCCCCTATTCAGGTTGGGACCCTCTTGCTGGCCAAGAGTCCCCGGCAGACGTGCCGGCCACTCAGGAACCCAGACTTTGGTCAGCATTTCCAGTCCTTATCTCTCATGTGGTCCAGGCCCTGCTATCAGAGTCCAGACTGATGTGTCAGCTCCCCAGGAAACGGGTTCTGCTGCGCACCATCCTCCTCCTTCCCTGGTTCTTCACTGCACGAGTGGCACAGCCGTTTGAGTAGGTTTACAAGGCTTGGACTAGTGATGCACAGATGGGCTACGATTCTCTATGTGATAGTAGAAGTCATGAACGATCTCAACCACATCTAGAGAAAAGTTATAGAGAGACAAGAACGAGTAAAGCCAGAACGCTGGCTTCAAAGTCTCTGTGAACAGAAGGAGAGGGCAGGGAGGGGGTAACAAAAAGAGCTGAGAGAGGACTGAGACTCTGGGGCTGAGGGAAAAGGGGATTTCAAGAGGCAACATCTGGGCACTGCCTGGGGCTGCCCTAGAGTCAGAGGCAGGGCCTGGTACCGAGAGTTCCTTGCCTCACTCTGCTTTATCTGGAGAAAGTAGTGTTGCCAGCTCAGCCAGGGAGAAAGTCAATTCCACATGGATGGAAGGCAGTGGCATCATCACAAGTTGAATGTTAATTTTAAATTCCCATTTCGGAAGAGTGCAGATCTGCAGAAAGTATCTCACAATCCTAGAAACCAACCGACACCCACCTGTGAGTGGTCTCCCCCAGGGCTGAGGGAACTGAGCTGAGTCTCATCTCACTGGCAGATACACGGCACACTACCTAGAGTCAGACAAACATCCATTCCCGAAACTCTGCTTAGATGCCCAGGACTTGTGCATGTGGCAAAACTGGGCAGATGCCCTTCTGCTGACAGGCCTTGCATCTCCCATGACACAAAGAATGAGTCTGATTCCTCCCATTGTTCATTCACCCTGCCCCTGTCTGCCACCACTGTCCCCTCTCTCACTACTTACTCTGAGATGGCTGTCCTCACTCATCAAGAAGTCACAGAGGAGGAGAGGGACAGTCATGGCTCCTTGCTTCCTGGGGGAAGGATATTAAATAGAAATGTGTTGCGGCTGATTGTGGACCAGGAGATCCTGATGTCCCTGCACACTGGGCAAGCAGCTGCTCACTTCCTCCATTGTTTCAGAAGACCTGGCCATGAGGCTTGGAAAAGATTCTCTCAGTCACAAGAGACCAGAGCCACAGAGAGGACCATTCCATGACATCCTGACAACTGGGCCAGGATCCTTCACTTACAAATGAGGAGGGGATTTTGAGAGTATCCAGATGGAACAAAAGAAGGGACAGGCAGACCACACAACCTGGCTGTTGAACTAGGTAGATCGCCACTAGTTTAAGGATTGAAAAATTACAAAACAATGCAGCTCGTAAGATGACAAAACAAGGGATGTGGGGGAACTACAAACTGGTACTTTTAGAAAAATGTTCAGCTTTTTTTTTTTTTTTTTGAGACAGAGTCTTGCTCTGTCCTCCAGGCTGGAGTGCAATGGTGCAATCTCAGCTCACTGCAACCTTCACCTCCCAGGTTCAAGCAATTCTTGTGCCTCAGCCTCCCTAGCAGCTGGGACTACAGGAGCCTGCCATCACACCTGGCTAATTTTTATATTTTTAGTAGAGACAGGGTTTTACCATGTTTGCCAGGCTGGTCTCAAATTCCTGGTCTCAAGTGGCGCCTGCCTTGGCCTCCCAAAGTGCTGGGATTACAAGCATGAGCCACTGCACCCTGCCTGTTCAGCTTTTCCATAGGCTGTAAAAAAGCAAATTCTGTGGATCTGAACAAAATATTCCAAAGAGAACAGATTGACCTTTTTAAAACAAGAGGATGAGATAAAAGGGAAGAGTGGGGAAATCTGGCGCACCAAGCAATGGACACATGTTATCAAAGAACCTCCATTAGAGGAAGTATAAAGCAGCCTTGACACTGGGGTACACTGTGTGATGTGGAACACAAGCCGGCATGGCTCTTTCACAAGGAAGAGTTAAAGGAAAAATGCAGGGAGATGATTGGGGGCAGATGAGGGTCCTGTAGGACAAAGGACAGAGTCCTGAACCAGCAGTCAGGGGTCCTCCCAGGACTGCTCCAGATAACTAAAGCAACGCGAGTTTTCTAAAATGATGAAAGGTTGAGCATGCAAATCGAAAAGTGCATTTTAATTCTAGGCCGTGAACACATTCTGGTAACCATTTGTGTTAAGGATTTTAGCGGGAAAAATCCCTTTAGTAACTCAAGCAGAAACGGAAATACAGATGACCTCCGGAGGAACAAGACTGAGGCTGGCCCAGTCCTCTCTGCACAACCAAGACTGAAAGAGAAGGCAGTACAGGCCGTGGGGTGCTGTGCTGGTGCCAGGAGCCCCAGGTCCTAGTCTGGTGTGCTTCCATTTGAAAGGGCATTCTCAGTTATGCTGGAGATAAACATACCACCCAGGTAAATTCAAGACTGGAACTTGGAATTGTCTTTAGGTAAATGTTGAAAAGCACAAGAATCATAACCAAAAAAAATAATAACCAGCCATATTTCTGTTTCTGCTTCCACTCCTCTACAGCACTGGCCGACTAGTAAACAGGAAACATATGAAAACTGTTTTCAGTCATTGAAGGAACAACATAAAAATATGATCAAGAAGAAGAAGAAAAACTGGATGACTTCTACAATTGCTGTAGTTTTCTGCATGAAGATATTTTCCAGATAATAAACACCACAGCAAGGGCATGCCAGGCAGAATGCTGCAGTTTCGCTGCATTGAGGATACAAGCAATGGGACTGGAAGGTGGAAATGGCTGAAAATTACAGGGCAAAGTAATGGATAAGATGGCATAAAAAGAACTCTGTAAAAATAAATGGAGTCTCTTTGAGTTTTACTGAATACTAAGCTATATGTGGGTTGTATAAAATTCCATAAGGCCATTAAAAGGCACTACTGGGTTGATGAAGGCTAAAAAGTTTCTAGAATTTACTTCCTGCTTGGAGAAATTTGAGTTCTAAACAGTCGAATTGGAGACACTTTGTAAAACACTCAGGACATTCTGTTGAAACCCAGAAGGATCACATCTTCGTGTTAATAATAACTATACCTATCACACAGACTGCTCTAAACCTGATCTGACAAAATTTTAAAACATTCCTCAAAAGGAACAAACTGATCCAAAATAAATTAACAGTTAGTTAAAAAGATTGAAGTCAAAAAACTTTTCAAAAAGACAAAAAATCCAGAGCTTAACAAGATGCTCAGCATCAATAATAAAATTATTAGCCACGCAAATAAGCAGGAAGATGTCATTCATTACCAGGAGAACAAACAATGAAAAAAAAAAAACCAGACCTAGAAATAACACAGGTGTTGGAATTAGCATAAAATACTCTTAAAAATCTGCTACAAATATCCTTAAAGATTTAATGGAAAATATGCTATAGTAAGGGAAGAGAGATAAAATATAAAAAAGAATCAAATTGAATTTCTGGAGATGTAAAACAATACAATATATTAAGTAAAGTACTTAACAAATGGGCTTAACATACATACCGTGTAAGAAAAGATTAGAAAAATTTTTAAACATTGAAATAGAAACTATCCAAATAAAGCACAGAGAAATTTTTAACAGTTTTAAAAATGAACAAGGACTCTGACTTTGGGACATAGTGTGGCACATGTAATAAGTCCAGAAAAAAGGAGGGAAGAAAAAAATATAAATAAAAGCCAGAATTGTTTTCAAATTTGATGAAGGTATAAACTCTTAAGTCCCAGAAGATGAATGAAACTGAAATAGGATAAACAAAGAAAACCATGCAAATGCACGTCATAATACAATTGCTAAAACCAGTGGTAAATAGAAATTTTTAAAGAAGCCAATATTTTCAAATATTACCAAAATTAAAGAGGAAAAAGATACATTACATATGTGGGGACAAAATAAGAATAACCAAAACTTTCTCTCCAGAAACAATGCAAGTCAGAGGGCGATATAATTACATACTTATAGTGTCAACTTAAAAAATAAGTTAGAATTATATATACAGAAAAATGTGCTCATAAATATCAATGAAACAAAAACTTTTTCAAAGAAACAAAATACTGAGGAATTTGTAGTTAGTAGAACTGCAGTACAAGAAACACTAAAATGTTTTCAGACTGAAAGAAAATAATTTCCAATGAGAAATTACGATCTTAGCAATAAATGAGGAATGTCAGAAATGTTAAATACAAATATAAAGTTAAAAAAGTTGTATGTAAGACATAAACATAAAGGATACAACTTTTTCATAAGTATATTTAAGAAAATACAATTGGCTGCTTTAAGCAAAAACAGTTAACAATCTTTTGTGGCATTTATATCACACGTAGAAGAAAAATTCTGAAGCAACTTATAATGTTTGAAAGAAAAAATATAAAATTTTAAGTAATATATATTAACTGGTATCATTTTTTTGGAGGAAGACTTTGATATATTAAAGATGCTTATTAAAAATGTTAAGTAACTACATTTAAAAAATGAATAAGCAAAGTGGTCCAGCTAATAAATCACTAATATAAATAAAATAGAATGTTAAAAAAAAAACTCAATTCAAAAGGAAGAAGGGAAAAAGCAAGAGTTCAAAAGTAGATTAGAAAATAGACCAAGGTGGTATTAATCACACTCTATGTAAATTGTTAAAATATCCCAGTTAAATGAAAAGTAATAAAAGCTTTACTAATAGGGCAAGATCAAGTATATGCTATATGAAGTAATATACTTTAAATATAAGAAAGAGTATAGACTAAATAAAAGAAGGTGAACCTATAATAGTAGGGAGAGACTAACCATAAGAATTGTGAAGGACCTATAATATTAACATCAGACAAAGTAGACTTCTAAATAAGAAATATTACCAAAAATAAAGAGAAAGGTTTTAGGACATAATGGTTTGTTTATCAAGAGGACATAACAATTTGTGATGTATAGGCACCAAATAACAAAGTTTTGAAATACAAGAAACAAGAGCTGATATACCTGTAAGGAGACAGAAAAGTCAGTTATGATTGCACATGTTAATACCACACTTTCAGGAATTGGTAGAACAAGTAGACAAAAAGACAGTAAGGAGACAAAAGCCTTGTGTAACAGTATTTACCAAGCTGGTCTACTTGAGATGTATAAAATATTCCCCTAACATTAGCAAAATATACATTTTTCTTTCAAGAGTAAATAAGACATTCACCAAGAAGATCATAACCTGAACTTTAAAACATTAGTGGGGAGATATTGCTTTAATTGCTTCTGTTAGAAATGAAGAAAAGTATAAAAGCAATGACCAAAACTTCTACTTTAATAGGTTAGAAAAATAGCTACAAAACACAAAATCAATAAAGAAAAGGAAATAATAAAAACAAAGGCAAAAATCTATTAGTAGAAAATAGATAATAGAGAAAATCCAATGACAGATATTTCCTTATAAAATCACTAAAATTAATAAACATCTAGCTAGACTGATCAAGAAAAAATGAAAGAGAACAAAAATTTTCAGTATTAGGAATGAAGAAAAGGGCATCAGACATTAAAAAAAATAAGGGAATATTATTAATAACTTTTTGCTGAAAAGTTGACAATATAGATGAAATGGTCTAATATCTTGAAAATATTCTTTAAAAAATACGAAGCAGAAAATCTGACTAGACATATTTTAGATAAATGTTTGTGATCAAAAAAATTCCCAGCAGGGTGCTGTGGCTCACGCCTGTAATCCTAGCACTCTGGGAAGCCAAGGTGGGTGGATCACAAGGTCAAGAGATTGACACCATCCTGGCCAACATGGTGAAACCCTGTCTCTACTAAAAAGTACAAAAATTGGCTGGGCATGGTGGTGCGTGCCTGTAGTCCCAGCTACTCGGGAGGCTGAGGCAGGAGAATCGCTTGAACCTGGGAGGCAGAGACTGCAGCGAGCAGAGATCGCGCCACTGTACTCCAGCCTGGGTAACAGAGCGAGACTCCGTCTCAAAAAAAAAAAGAAAAAAAAAAATCCCAAATGACATTTTGGTCTGGCTGATAAAACAGACAAACGGACAGAATTTCCACAAAGAAAACACCAGGATCAGATGACTTCACTGATGATTTATACCAAAGAGTTAAGGAGGAAATAATTAGCAATTCTACATGATATATTTTTAGAAAATAAGGAAAGAGGAAATACCAATTTATTTTACAAAGACATTATTACTCTAATACTTAATATAAAACATTTGAAGACAAGAATACTAATTACCAATATATCTAATGAAGATACATTCAAAAATCTTTTTAAAAAATTAGGAAATAAAATTAAAGATACATCATGACTAACTTGAGTTTATTCAAGAAATGCAGTCAGCTTAATATTTAAAAACCAGTCATTGTAATTTACCCTATCAACAGATTAAAAAGGAAATTCACACCACAGATGCAAAAAAAAAAAAGCAATCTAAAAAATTCACCACCAATTCATTATAAAAGCTGTCAGAACACTAAGAAAACACTTCTGTAACTTGATGACGAGCATCTTCAAAAACCCTTTAGCTAACATCATACTTAATAAAAATGAAAGACAGCAATTTTCTCCTAAAATTAGCAACACATGCAAGAATGCCTGTAATCATCACATGTAGTCAACATTTCAACCCCAATCAAAATGCCAGCAGACTTTCTGTATAAACTGACAAGCTTTTCCCAAAATTTATATGGAAATTCAAGGATGTTAGAATATCCAAAAACTGTTTTTTAAAAAAGAACAAAGTTGAAGGACTATGTTACTTGATTTCAAGACTTATTATAAAGCTATATAACAAGAACAGCATGACTTGTGTGTAATAATAGACATAGTTCTGTGAGTTATGAATGATTTCTTTTCTTTTTTCTTTTTTTTTTTGAGGCGGAGTTTCACTCTTATTACCCAGGCTGGAGTGCAATGGCATGATCTCGGCTCACCTCAGCCTCTGCCTCCTGGGTTCAAGCAATTCTCCTACCTCAGCCTCCGGAGTAGCTGAGACTACAGGCTGCGCCAACATGCCCAGCTAATTTTTGTATTTTTAGTAGAGACGGGGTTTCACTGTTGAACAGGATGGTCTCGATCTCTTGACCTAGTGTTCCACCCACCTCGGCCTCCCAAAGTGCTGGGATTATAGGCGTGAGCCACCATGCCTGGCCCATGAATGATTTCTAACAAAGGTTTTAAGGTATTTCAATAGAGAGAGAATAGCTTTTTTAGAAAATGTCTAGACGGTAGGATATCCATATAGAAGAAGAAATAAACTTTTACACTTAACTCATAGTATATACAGTATTTATTTTTTAAAAAATTATGTAGAAATTCAATGATAAATCTATTAAACTTCTAGGAGAAAATGGAAGAGAAAATGTTTAGGACCTTTCATTAGGCTGAGGATTTTTAGATAGGACCAAAAAACTACATACCAAAAGAGAAAAAGACTGATAAAGTATAATTCATTGAAATTGGAAACTTCTAGAAAATTATAATCAGGACGAGATACACTATAAGCTTATTATTAAAACAGATAAGGTGAAAAAAAACCTGACAAACAAAATGCTAAGACTGCATAGCAACAGAAACACCCATTAGTTGGTAGTAGTTACATGAATTGAGACAGTGATAGTAGAAACTTGTTTGACAGATGCTTGTGAAATTAAATAGATACTCACCATACAACTCAGAGTTCCCCTTCCTTGGTATTTACCCTAGTGAATTGGAAACATATGTTTATATCCAAAAAACCCAGTACATAAATCTTATTGAAGCTGCATTTATAATTTCCAAAACCTGAAAACCACCAAGCTATCCTGCAAAGGGTGAACAGATGAACTATGATACATCTATAAAATAGAATAATACTGAACAATTAACAAACTCCATACCAAATGGCTACATATTGCATTTTTACATGATTACATTTATATGGCATTCTGTAAAAGGCAAAACAATAGGAATGAAAATAGGTCTGTGGTTGCCAAGGACTGGAAGAGGGAAAAGATGCTGGCTTCAAAGAATCTACAAAAGGAAATTGTTATGGTGATGGAACTGTTCTGTGTCGTGCTGTGAAGGTGAATACATAACTACACCCTCATCAGCCTCCCCACAATGAGAAGTAAACCTGCTCCCATTTGCCAGATGACATGATTATCTACATAGAAAATCACAATCTATCAGAATAATAATTAAAAAAAAAACACCTCTCCTTGATCTAAGCAAAATTGCCGGATGCATGTTTGGCATACAAAAATCAATTGTATGCCCATATACTAACAATGAATACATGAAAATACAATTTTAAAATAGCACTTAAAACTGTAAATCTGCCAGTCTAACACACAAGGAAATATTTAGGTTTGTATCTAATACAACATGTACAGAATTTATATGCTGAAAACTACAAAATACTGATGAAAGAAATCAAATATCTAAATAAATATAGAGAAATATGTTCATGGATTGGAAAATTCAATATAGTAAAGATATTGATTATTTAATGTTTTCATACAATTCCTATCAAAAATATCAGAAAGATCTATTTGAAAGTATAGTTGGGAACATTTTAAAATGTATACGGAAAGAAAAAGATGGCTAGAATAGCTATAATGATTGTGAAGAAAAATAATAAAGTAAGAATTAGTCTACCCAGTTGCAGCCTTACTATATAGATCTAGCAATCATATCTGTGTGCCATTAAAGGAGAGATGCAGAAATAGGTTAGTAAAACAAACCAGAGAACCCAGATATAGACCTACACAAATATGTCTAACAGCTTTTTAATATGCAAAAGAATTCAATGAAGGAAAGACAGTTGTTTCAACAAATGGTGCTAGAGAAATTGAGTAATCTATAGGCAAAAACAAACAAAAAACGAATTTACACTCCCACCAACAGTGTAAAAGCATTCCTATTTCTCCACATCCTCTCCAGTAACTGTTGTCTCCAGATTTTTTTTAATGATCAGCATTCTGACAGTGTGGCAATTCCTCAAGGATCTAGAACTAGAAATATCATTTGACCCAGCAATCCCATTACTGGGTATATACTCAAAGGAATATCAAACATTCTACTCTGAAGACACATTCACATGTATGTCACTGTGGCACTGTTTATGATAGCAAAGACTTGGAACCAACCCAAATGCCTCTCAATGATAGACTGGATAAAGAAAATGTGGCACTTATATACCATGGAATACTATGCAGCCATAAAAAGGTTGAGTTCATGTCCTTTGCAGGGACATGGATGAAGCTGGAAACCATCATTCTCAGCAAACTGACACAAGAACAGAAAACCAAACACTGTATGTTCTCATTCATAAGTTGGTGTTGAACAATGAGAACACATGGACACAGGGAGAGGAACATCACACACTGGGGTCTGTTGGGGGGTGGGGAGCTAGGGGAGGGATTACCAGGGGGTGGGGAGATTGGAAAGGGACAACATTAGGAAAAATACCTAATGTATGTGACTTTGGCGGAGGGGGGTGGATGCAGCAAACCACCGTGGCATGTGTATACCTATGTAACAATCCTGGACGATCTACACATGTACCTGAGAATTTAAAGTATAATGATAGTAATAATAATAATAAAAAAAGCTGCAAGACCAAAAGACCAAACTTCAGCCTAAATTTCACACCAATATAAAACTTAACTCAAATTATATTATAGATTTAAAACATAAAACCATAAAGCACTTAGGAAAAAAAGAGTAGAAAATCTCAGGTCTAGGGCTAGGCAAAGAGCTCTTAGACTTGGCACCAAAAGTGTGACCCATAAAAGGAAAAATAAAAGAATATCAAAATTAAAAACTTTTATTCTGTAAAAGACTCAGTTAAAATAATGTAAGTACAAGGTGTAGACTTGAAAAAAATATTTGCAAACCACATACCTCACAAAGGACTAGTATCTTGACTATAAAGAACTTTGAAATGCCAACAGCAAAATAGCAAATAATTTAATTTGAAAATTGGCAAAAGCTATGAATAAGCATTTCATCAAAGAACTTATGAAGATAGGAAATAAGCAAATAATCACATGAAAAGATGTTTGACATAGTTAGCTGATTTGGGAAATGCAAATTAAAACCACAATGAGATATCATTACAAATCTCTCACATGGCTAATATTAAAATGACATATCAAATACTGAAAAAGATGCAGAGAACCGGAATCACACACGTCTTGTTGCTGGGAATGTAAGACAGCACAGCCTCTCTGCAAAGCAGCCAAGTCACCTCTTTAATAACTAAATATGTAACAACTACCAATTAAGCAATTGCCCTCTTCAAAGTTTTTCCCAGATAAATTGAAATTTATATTCACCTAAAAGTCTATACATAAATGTTTCTAGTAGCTTTATTCTTAATAGTCAGAAACCGGGATGAACTCAGACATTCTTCAATGAGTGAATGGTTAAAACAATCTGTGCTACATCCATGCAATGGAATACTATACAGAAATAAAAAGGAACAAAGTATCGATGCATACAACAACTTAAATGAAACCCCTTAAATAAACAACTTAAATAAAAAAGTAATAACAAAAGATTGCATACTTCATTATTTCACTTATATAACATTCTTGAATAACAAAATTATGTAAATGGAGAATGAGTTCGTGGTTGCAAGTGTTTATGAGGGAGTGGGAAGAAGAGAGACGTGTGGGTGTGACTATATGAGATTCTGTGGTGATGGAATGTTCTGCATCTTGCATATGTCAGTGTCACTATCTGGTTGTGATATTGCGCTATGGTTTTGCAAGATGTTTTGAGGAAAACTGGGTAAAGTACACACAAGAATTGTCTGTATTATTTCTTACAACTGCAAGTGAATTGGTCTATGGTTATGATAAAATAAAATTTTTGATTAAAAAAACTTGATAGCAGGAAATGTATAAAATTGTACACCACAAGGAATGAACTTTTTGTATGAAAACTGGGGGGAAAAAACCCCATGAACTAAGGTGTTAGGAGATTCTCAGGCAGAATGCATATTGGGACAAATGAATATAACTGTATTAGAAATATGTGATATAATCTCACTCAAAGGTCTAAGGGTTTGAGGGATTAAGAAGCTGGCCTCAATAACTTTGGAAAATAATGTTTGACTGGTTACTCTATGATTCAAGACAAAAAGAATTTACACAAATTCTGTATTTTAGTTGATAAATGTTTCTCATACCAGTACAGGTTAGCAATTCTGAAACTACATTACACGTATACAAGGGTTGAAAAAGAAGTCAATAAATTGTGTACAGTGAGAGCTAGATTATGTCAGGGAAAGAAGCTATAAGTAACGGGGCAGAAAATATTCTCAATATATATATCTAGAATGAATCCTTTGGCATTTGCTTACTGTCACAGATATCACTATTCATATTTATTTTAATATATGTACACATAACAAGATATAGAAATATATGTACTCACACATACATAAATATACGTATATACATATACATGTATACAGATATATTTTCTAGCTCTGTCTGCTAAGAGAGCCTCAAGGCAGGGATATCCAGTAACAATGAGCAAATTAAGAGTTTGAATCTTGATTTCTAAATACCATGTTCCTATAAAAGGAATTAGAACTTCTTGGAGAAATAGGTGATTTGAGGGCTGGGACTGAAAAAATACAAAATGAGCTTGAAGCACCTTGTGCCAAAAACTTAGAAAATGCTTTTTAAAAAGGGTGTGGTTGGGCATAGATGGCAAACTGAAATCAAAGACCAAAGTTAAAAACTTGGGCAACAAAAAAAGTATTTTAGGGTTATAACTTGGAGTAGAAAGTAAAAATACACGAATCTGTACTAATTTAAATGATTAATATATACTTTGAGATAAGGAACAAATCTTCTCACAGAACAATTCCAAATAATACATGTAAAAAGAATCAGGAAAATAGAAAGCCATCATTAGAATACAACTGCAATAATTGCCACAGGCGAGATCCACTGTGGAACTCCAAAATCAGACAGCTAAAAGCTAAACTTTAAGGAGAAACAGGACATTTCCATAGTTTCAAAGTGTTACAAATATTTCTTAATTACTCTAATGGTTTTAACGTGTCCACAAGCTATTTTCCATGCTTCCCTCCAAGAGGTAACTGGCCTCAAGTGTAGACTGGTCTTAATGACTTATTTCTAATAAATGAAATATGGAAAGGAAAAAGTTAAACTTCACAGTGGACAAAACTGGCAGAGCACACCTTAACCATGTGGTCAAGGTTAGTGTCACCAGTAACGAGCCTTGCCGACATCATGTGTCCCTGCTGTGACAGCGTGTGATGGGCACTCTGTGGTATCCTTCCCCAAATTCTGTAACCCCCATCTACACATGAGAAAATATCAGGAAATCACAAATTGCAGCATGGACTACAAAACAACCTGCCATTTAAAATGAGTCCCAGTCACCAAGAAACAAAGAATGACTGAGACACTGTCCTCCATGGAGGTGACTAAGGAGACACTTGATGAAATGCAATGTCTTGTCCTGGATTAGATCCTTGAATGGGAAAAAGACACTAGTGGGACAAACGGCAACTGTGAAAAACTCTATAGTTAATAATATTGCATCAATGTTAGCTGTTTCTTTTTAAGTGTTGATAAATTGGACTTCACCAAAATTAAGGCTCTGGTCTTGGAATGATATCTTTGAAGAGGCAAGACATAGAGTGAGAGAAAGTATTCTCAATGCATATGTCTTACAAAGAACTTGTACCCAGCATACATTGAGAATTCTTAGAGTACAATAAGAAAACAAAAATAATGGGGGAAAAGTTGAACAAATAAGTTAGCAAAGAAGAGGTACATATAGCAAAAAAGCACACAAAGATATGCTCAGCATCATTAGTCACCAGGAAATGCAAAATGGAATCAGTGATGGCAGTGGCAGCCCATCTGGATTGGTCACTGCCATCATGCAAGTTGCAGGAAGGAGGCACAGCAGGGCTGCACACTCCATGGAGCTTGCTGGAGCTGGGGACTAGTGGGAGCCCCACCCCTTCTGAGTTGAAGTGGGAGCTTCCTGGTTGCCACTGCAGCTGCCCAAGCCATGGCTGCAGACCTGGACACCCCTGTGCTCTTGGGGCCCTGCAGCAGGCGGGAGCTCTGCCCTCCGAGGCGCAGACTGCAGCCCCTCAAACTGTGGCTGTGGATCCAGGCATCTTTGTACTCTTGGGGGCTCAGGAAGGCACTCCCGTCTCTCACAAGCTCAGAAGTGCCAGCTTCCACAGCCTTGTTCCTCCCTGCTGTTAAGACCTGCTCCAATCTCAGAGCAAAGTCAGGGCCAAGCCTGGGTGATGTTTCAGGCCAGCCAGGTGTTCACAGTCTTAGGGTAGTTCTGACATGCCAGCCCCCTACCACCTTGGCCCCTTCAGGACTTTGGGCACTGATGAGCATAGGAGGGAAGCCAAGGGGGTGCTGAGGGCAGCTTGGTGCTGAGCTGCAGGCACACCTTGGCACCTACAGCCTGGATACAATGAATGACAGCAGAAAGTAGACAGGTTTCTGGGCAGAAGGGGGTAGGTTCCCAGTGACACCCTCTGCTAGGAACTGAATACTCCTTGGGACATCCTGGCTGTGGAAGGGAGCTGCTCTCTGGAGGTTTCCTCTGAGCGGTTATATTGCTCAATAAAGCTCCTCTTCATCTTGTTCACCCTCCACTTGTCTGTGTACCTCATTCTTCATGGTCACAGTACAAGAACTTGAGCCTCACAGAATGGTGACCCTAAAGGAGCTATAGCATAAACAGGGCTAAGACATGCCCCTTGCTCACCATGTTGCAGGTGAAGAGAAGGAAAGAAGAGCTGTGGCCCCACTGGGGATCCCAGAGCTTGAGGTCCTGTTGTTCCTGGTGTCTCCAAGCTTCTGGGCACCACCATGTTCCCTGGTGCCAGCTGTAGAAGCTGCTTGTGGTGCACCTGGTTTGGCTGCAGCCTCAGAGAGGGTGAGTGTCCATGCTGGCACCTGGAGCTGCCTGCTCGGAGCAGCAGCTGATGTGCCTGACTGTGTGCAATGGCCAGACCCCACACTTGCTCACACACCCCTCATTGTTCTACACTTGACTCACCCTTGGCAGCCTGGGACCCAGGCCAGTAGAGTGAACTGAGTGCAGCCTGCCAGATTGAGTGAGTGAAATGAGTCCAGTGGGCCTGAGCAAAACTCAGGCAAAGGTGTCACTGGCCACAGAGATTTCTGGCCAGGAAAACAACATCGCAAAGGTCTTGTAACACCAGTATACAATGTAATAACATGTCTATAATAACAGCTAAAATTAAAATGGAGGTTTTAATACCAAATGTGAGTGACAGGCAAAGGAACTGGAACTGTCATATATTGCTGGTAGGAATGAAAAATTATACAAGTACATTGGAAAGCAGTTTACCAATTCCTTATAAAGATGAATATATATTTAAGTTTGAACTCAGTAATTTTCCCTCTAGATATGAACCCAAGAGTAGTAAATGAGAAAAGCCAGTCAGAGAGAGTGAGAATACCGTAAGGTAATATTTATGTGAATTCCAGACCAGAAAAAACTCAGCTATGGTGTAGGATCCTATCAGTGGTTGCCTGGAGTGGAAGACAGTGATAAAAGGGGCTTGAGAGAACTTTGTGGGTGATGGAAAAGTTGTCTGTTTTTATTATTTTAGAGTTTTCATGAATAGATTTGTGAATACTCAATTACACTTAAGTGCATTATACAATATATAAATTATTACTAATACAGTTAATTTTTTTTTTGAGACAGAGTCTCACTCTGTCACCCAGGCTGGAGTACAATGGTGCAATCTGGGCTCACTGTAACCTCCACCTCCCAGGTTCAAGCAATTCTCCTACCTCAGCCTCCCAAGGAGCTGGGATTACAGGTGCCCACCACCATGCCTGGCTAATTTTTGTATTTTTAGTAGAGACAGGGTTTCACCATGTTGGCCAGGCTGGTCTCAAACTCCTGATTTCAAGTGATTCACCTACCTGGTGAATAGTGCATATATTTTTTTCTGGAGAAAAAAATCCTGCAAAAAAATAGTCCTTTTCCAAAAAAGTGACATACAAATGTTTTGTTTTTTAAAATTAACTATATTAATGGCTGGTGTGATGGCTCACACCTGTAATCACAGTCCTTTGGGAGGCCAAGGCGGGCAGATCGCTTGAGGTCAGGGGTTCAAGACCAGCCTGGCCAAAATGGCCAAATCCCGTCTCTACTAAAATTATAAAACTTAGCCAGGTGTGGCTGCACACACCTGTAATGCCAGCTACTCAGGAGGCTGAGGCAGGAGAACAACTTGAATTCAGGCAACAGAGGTTGCAGTGAGCTGAGATGGCACCACTGCACTCCAGCCTAGGCAACAGAGTGAGACTTTGTCAGAAAGAAAGAGAGAAGAAGGAAGGAAAGAAGAAAGGAAGAAAGAAAAAGAAAGAAAGAAAAAAAAGGAAGGAAGGAGCAAAAGAGAAAAAGGAAGGAAGAGACAGAGAAAGGAAGGACGGAAAGAAAGAAAATTTATGCAATAGTAATTCATACTGACCTGACTTATAAATTGCACCTTAATGCAGGATGCTTTTGTTGTGTTGAAAAGTGTCAGGGAGTCAATGAATTCAGCAAAAATGGTAAGAATTTAATATGGACACTGAGTTAAGCCCAAGAGGATGAGGTGATATGGTAGCCAATATGTCTGTGCTTATGGTGTGGCTCAGAGGGAGGATTCCAGAGAGAGCATGGGGATACGATCCATGTTCTACCTGTTTACACTAGTCCTCCTGAACCAGTTAAATTCTGAATGCTGTGACTTTTTTTTGACAAAAAGAGAAAACGAATGAGAACACTTAAAATATTATTTATAAAACCACACAAAGTGTATCACAGACCTCCTGTGATGCTTATGGACATGTAGCTGCTGTTTAGAAGCTGGAAGCCCCATATCAGATCCCTACCTCAGAATCTCGAGTCAGGGCAGAGTGCTGAATTGGTTGGAATTACCTATGTCTGCTTGATAATTTCAGATGCCTCATTTTCAGATGGCATTGCCAAGCTCTGCAAAGATCTGTGAGAATGACATAATTCAATATTGCTTGTGGGCTCTATCCTTGCTGATAGACCATGGAACTGAAACTTGGGCCAGTCTGTAATCTTGGGAAAGGCAGGTACACCTGGCACAGTTGTTCCTAGAGAGAAAGCAGGAGAAGGTCTTCCGAAGAAAGACCATGACAGCACAGAGGCAGTCTGAAGGGAAGCCAAGGAAAGGATTTGAGACTCTACAAGAATGAAGTTGGAAGGATGATAGAAGTCCACAGGCAAGAGAGTGTGAGGGCAGGAATCAGGGTGGATCAGGAGGAGATCTCCACAAGATTAGATTCCAGGGGCCAGGCTGTCAGGTGCAAGGGGAAAGCATGCTTACAGCATAAAGACTGGCTTTATGTGTAAAGTGCTCCATGCACAGTATGCTCTCAGAAAATGAGAGTCCAATCGCCTGTCTTTTGGCTCTGTTTATTGACTGAAAAGCATACACAAATAGCTAAAAATGCCCATCTGTCTGTATATTTAGGTTTTGCACCAGAAGGTGTGCAGTGAGTCTCAAGAGGGCTCCATGAGGAATGTGAGGAAACCAGGCAGGTGATCATCTTCTGGGGACTCAGACTCTACAGTGAAATGAAGAGTGGGGGTGAGCCATGAAACTCTGTGTGGAAAACACCTATTTTTGAGCCCACAGTGAGCTGGTGGTCCCAGTCCACTCCTCTGTCTTGTGTTTCTAGGAAGAGTTAGCAGTAAATAAAGACAAGAGGAGACTGAGCAAGGCAGACCATTCTGGCTGAGTGACTGAATTCAGGAGAAGCCCTGGGACTTGAACATACCCTCCAGGGCTCTGGGTTGGGGAATTATGAAATGGGAAGTGCTGGAACAGAGATGGGGCCTCATGGTGCCAATGCTAAAGAAGATAGAAAGAGGGAACATGGACTGGACAAGTTGGAAACAGGCTGTGTAGGGCAGGATAGGAGCCCACTGCCAGGTCATCTGAACGTCAGAACGTCAGTAAACTTGTATGCACACAGATCTCCAAGTGCCTTCATTTTTAGTGCTAAAAATAATGAAGGGTCAGAGCCTTGGGTCTGTGTTTGATGTGGGATCAAACCTAAGGCAGCTCTTTAGGGATGGGAATCCCTTTGGAGGGGCTGGGTAAGAGACCCAGCACATGCACATCATTTTCTGAAACTTTATCTTGGTAAAACCACCTCAAAGCTCAGGAGGGTCCAGTAGGACCCTAGGTTACTGTTTGAGGGCTGTCATGGCTTTCTAGACTGAGCTGCAGATCCAATTACCCCTTGGGTCACATGATAACCAGGGGATTGACCATCAAGCAAGACCCCATCTCTTTGCCCTAAAGCCACCCTGTTGTACACTTGGGGAAGAGATCACTGAGGCATGAGCAGCCTTGCTCCATGGAGTTTTATCGAAAACTGAAGGGAAAATGTAGAAGGCATCATATAATCTTACAGCTTGTAGGTTGAACTTCAAGATACAAGGTTTCAGACAGAATGTAAAGCATATGCAAGTGTTGTATGGAAATAGTAGAGTTTTAAAAATTACCTCATGAAATAACACACTGAAAACATATTTTTAAAAAAATTAAATTGTATCTGTTCTGAGAGATGTCCAAGTCATGTGTTGGATGTTTGTGCTCCCCTCTCGATGCTATCAATAGCAACTTGTTCCCTGGAGGTGGGCTGATACCAAAAGACTAGCTGGGAAGCTTGCTATGAAAATCCTTGACTGAGGCTATCTATTGGCTTCTGAGGAGTACAGTGCTAGGGAATAGAGAGAATATTTATTTTAAATGATAACTTGTTTTTTCATTGATATTATGTAGAAGTACAATTCAATCTTCATGTTATTACACCCTGCAGGCTTGCTAAACTCACTTATTAGTTCTAGCAGCCTTTTGTGGGTTTCATTTTTATGTGGACAATCATGTAATATGTTATGTGCAGATTAACATAGTTTTATTTCTTTCTTTCCAATGTAAATGCCTGTTATTTATTTTTTTAACCTATTGCACTTGCTGGCAACTCTACCACGATGATGACTAGGCAGACATGTGAGGGTAGACATTCACACCATGTCCCTGATTTTAGGTGGAGAGCATTCAGTGTTTTGCCATTAATCAATGTTAGCTATAGGTTATTTGCATGTACCTCCTATCAGTTTGAGAAAATTTCCTTCTATCCCTAGTTTGCTGAAAGTTTTTAATCAAGATTGTCTACTAAATTGTTGTCAATGATTTCTCTGTATTTACTAATATGATATATGTTTTTATTTTTTGTTCTTCTAATTAGTAAGTTACAGGAATTGACTTGTGAAAATTAACCCTACTTGATCAATTCCATGTTGTTGGAATTGATTTATTAAAAGTGCATTAAGAATTTTTACACCCATTGTGGAAGACAGTGTGGCAATTTCTCAAGGATTTAGAACCAGAAATACCATTTGACTCAGCAATCCCGTTACTGGCTATATACTCAAAGGAGTATCAATCATTCTACTGTAAAAACACATGCACACGTATGTTTATTGCGGCACTGTTCACAATAGCAAAGGCTTGGAACCAACCCAAATGCCCATCAATGATAGACTGGATAAAGAAAATGTGACACACATACACCATGGAATACTATGTAGCCATAGAAAAGGATGAGTTCAGGTCCTTTGCAGGGACATGGACGAAGCTGGAAACCATCATTCTCAGCAAACTAACACAAGAACAGAAAATCAAACACTGCATGTTCTCACTCATAAGTGGGAGCAGAAAATTAGAACACATGGACACAGGAAGGGAAACACCAAACACTGGGACCTGTCAGGGGTGGGGGCTAAGGGAGGGATAGCATTAGGACAAATACCTAATGTAGATGATGGATTGATGGGTACAGCAAACCACCACGGCACGTGTATATCTATGTAACAAACCTGCACATTCTGCATGTGTATCTCAGAACTTAAAGTATAATAAAATAAAATAAAAATGTATTTTTTGCATCTATGTCCATAGTATTATTAGAATGTAGTTTCCTTTCTTGTAATGTCTTAGAATAGTTTTGGTATGAGAATAAGAAAGGCAGGCCAGGCTAGGTGGCTCATGTCTGTAATCCCAGCACTTTGGGATTACACGTCTGTAATCCCAGCACTTTGTGATCCACAGTCACCGAGGTCAAGAGATCGAGACCATCCTGACCAACATGGCGAAACCCTGTCTCTACTAAAAAATAGAAAAATTAGCTGGGCATAGTGGCGCATGCCTGTAGTCCCAGCTACACAGCAGGCTGAGGCAGGAGAATTGCTTGAATCTGGGAGGCGGAAGTTGCAGTGAGCTGAGATCATGCCACTGCACTCCAGTCTGGCAACATAGCGAGACTCCGTATCAAAAAAAAAAAAAAAAAAAAAAAAAAGGGAGAGAGAGAGAGAGAGATAGAGAATAAGAAAGGCAAACAACAACAATAAAAAGAGTATTTCTTCTTGTTCAATATTCTGAAAAAGTTTGTGTAGAATTAGTGTATTTATTCTCCTGTAAATATGCCATTCAATTCACCAGTGAAGGCACATGGGCAGAGAGCTGTC
>CAUYQU010002977.1:0-64280 GCA_963574635.1 Cheracebus regulus
GTGGGGCTGCTCCGCCTGGGAATCTCCTGGTCTGGGGGTAATAAAAATCCGTCTGGAAATGCGGCGTCCACTCACCCTCTGCACTTTCACTGGGAGCTGCAATCCTGAGCTGCTCCTAATCCGCCATCTTGGATCTCTCTATACGGGCTTTTAAAGAAGCATACCTTAGTGTATGATGTCACATATTTTATAAACATCAAAATATCAAGAACTAGGTAACAGTTTAGGCTGTTTAAACAAATATTTGACATTGCTTTTTCAGGTTGAGAATAAACTTGTCTCAATATTTCTAAACATATGCAAAGCTCTAAAAGGAAACAGTCCTTTTAATATTACTTAAATAAAAATAGTTTCTTATATATGTAATGCTTGGAAAATAATAGTATAGGTAAAAGTGTAAGTACAGCCTGAAGAGCCTGAAGGTCATTTAATACCATATTTTTCTTTTACCACTCTTTGCTCTTTAATGTTTATTCTCTTGGTATGCAGGAAATGCATGCACATATGTACGTAAGAGCTACAATCACGATTATTCACATTAGAGGAAATATTTACTTCTAGCTGATTTCTTGCACAGTTATTTTAAGTTTTGGCACTGCCAGTTTCTTTAAAATATGAATTTAGTAATGAAAAATCAAATCATAAACATTTTACCATAATTATATCATTTCAATTTTTAGACTTTATGTATAAAGTATTAAATTTATATTTAAATATAGAAAACTTTTTTTAAATACAAAAACTTCTCAGACCTACACTTTCATTTTCTATTTAAAGGTTTTTTGACCTGGCACATTGGCTCACGCCTGTAATCCCAGCATCTTAAGAGGCCGAGATGGGCAGATCACCTGAGGTCAGGAGTTCAAGAACAGCCTGGCCAACATGACAAAACCTCTTCTCTACTAAAAATACAGAAAATTAGCCAGACGTGGTGGTGGGTGCCTGTAATCCCAGCTATTTGGGAGGCTGATGTAGGAGAATTGCTTGAACAGAGGAGACAGAGGTTGCAGTGAGCCAAGATTACTCTCTGGCACTCCAGCCTTGCTGACAGAGTGAGACTCTGCCTCAAAATAAATGTATAAATAAAAGTTCTTCAAATTGCTACGTTTAAGACTGGGAAAAAAGTTTATTTGTTATGTGGATATTTTTGTGCTTTTTGGACCAAGATTATATTGTACATATGTATATAAAGAATACAGAGTTTCTCAGTATCCCACATGTATCCATGCAATGAATTTCTAAAAAATAATGTTACAGCAATTATTAAAGCACGATGTACCTTATTTAGGAAAGGGTTTTACAAATTCACATTATGATTGAATTATTTTCCTGAGAATTTTTTATTTAGAGATTTATCTCTATCATCTATTCTATTTCCCTTTTTAAATCTATCTCGATATGTCACAATCTATGTGTCTTCATTAGATTTTCCTTCAGGTTAAGTGTCCCTTATCTTAAATGCTTGGAACCAGAAGTGCTTTAGACATCAGATGTTTTTCTAATTTTAGAACATTTGCATGTACATAATGAGATATCTTGGGGATGAGGTTCAAGTCTAAACATGAAATTCATCTAAGATTTATGTATGCTTTATAAACATAGCATGAAGGTCATTTAATACAGTATTTTTAGTAATTTGTTTTACATGAAACACAATTTGACTGTGACATAGCACGAGGTCAGGTGTGGAATTTTCCACTTGTGGCATCATGTCTTAACAAAAAATTTTGGATTTTGGAGCCTATAAGATTTCGAATTTTCAGACTAGAGATGCTCAATTTGTTTTTTATTTCTACTGATTTAAAAGTGGTGTGTAAAAGATATCAGAAATGACAATCCTATCCCAACAAAATGAAGATTTAAAGTTCCATGTACAAGCAGGGGGACTTTTCCAGAAAGTCACATAGCTCAGAGATGTTATCTTCCTAACTTAGTGATTCTTCAATGCATTTCAAGATGAAATCCATCAAAACTTTTCCACTGATAATATTCATATGACTTAATTTATTTGATTTGATCTTTTTTCAGTGATTGTTCTTGAAACACCCTCTATGCCAGGCAGAATGATGGCCCATCAAAGATGTCAAATTTCTAATCCCTCCCATCTTTGAGTAAAGGGAATTGATGATATGAATGGTATTAAGGCTGCTGATCATCTGTCTTTGATATAGGGGGATTGTTTTGGACTACCTGGGTGGGTCTGATGTGATCACAGGTGTCTTTAAATGTGGAGAGTGAAGGCTGAGTCAGTGAGAAGCAGCATGAGAAAGAATTGACTGACATAGCTGGCTTTGAAGATGGAGGAACGACACATGAGCCAAGGAATGCAGGCAGCCTTCGGAAACTAGAAAAGAAACAGTTTATCCACCAGAGACTCCAGATCAAACACAGCCCTGCTGACACCTCTTTAGCCCAGTGAGAACCTTCTGGATTTCTGACCACTAGAATTATAAGATAACAAATCTCTTCTGTATTAAGTCACCACATGCTTGATACTATGTTATAACGGCAATGGAATATTAATATATTCTTGTTCTTAATGTAGCAGATATCAAACACTCCAGGTTTCTTCTTATATCCATGACTGGATTTTAAAATTTCCTTTAATAGATTTTCCTTCTTGTCTTGATCATTTGACATCGGAGTTTCTCTGGGATTTTTCCTAGGTTTATTTTGTTCTTCTTTATACTCACTCTTTCCACATTTGAATGGCCCAAAAGTCTTTGTCCCTACTGCAGATCATAGGAGTGTCTGAGCTCTTGTAATCATCGTTTACATGAAAGTATTTTCTGTACTTTGTATAGCTGTCATTAATTTATTCCCATTGTTTACAGTATTTTTATTATTTGGAAATTTTACTATTACTTAGATATTCTACTTTGAATGAACTGCTAACAATCAATCTTGTTTGCATGTTTTGGTGCATAAATACACTTATTTCTGCTGAATTTATGTCTAGTGATGAGATTGTTACATCATTTGATATTGACCATCCATTTTTCAAAGTGTTCGCACAAAATTATAGACATTCTAGCTGTATATGAGTATTTAAATTCATAAGCATCCTTGCCAACACAGTATGTGATCAGTCTTTATATGTATTTTCCACTCTGGTTATAAACATAATGATGTTACATTCAGTTTTAATTCAACCCTCTGTGATGCAGTGAAGATGAGGACATTTTCATATATTTACAAGAAATTTATTCTTGTTTTAAAACTGCCTCTCCAAGTATTTTGCTTAATATCATGTTCTATTCTGAATTAATTTTAATTCATCCTTTAGGCATTTTGGATATGTGCATTTTATCAGTTTACAGATGGCAAGTATCTTCTTTCATTCTGTGGCTTCCCTTCTTACTATCACATCCATGCCTTTTGATGAGCATGATGTGTTGTACATATTCTGTTTGCCCTTTCCAATTGGCTTTGAACCCTTCCTTACTTTCTTCGCCGTACTAGGAGCTGGACTTTTATGGGTGCCATCAGTAAACTTCTATAATCTTTGGTTTCTTGTTAGGCTTGGGCAATGGGAAACCCAGGGAACTAGGGAAGGAGAGGAGAATTGATATTAGGATATCTACTGCCCTTACTTCCTCCATGCAATGATGACTTCAGTTGTCCAGGTTGTGGTACCCACCGACGATTTCTCTTCCTAAGGCAGATACATCCCTACATGTGTTTCCCTTAAGCCTCTGGTGTCTAATACCTCAGTTAATCTCTTCAGGCCTTCCAATTGGTGATGACTTCACTGAGATGGAGCCCTGGGATTGTGCACTACCCTTGTGGTTACAAAGGCAGTAACCACATGGTCTATGTAGCTAACTCCATGGTCTCATCTTAAATAAATTTCCTTCATTTACTCCTTTGAGTGCATGTGCTCAGATTTATTTTATTTTAATGAATTAGAAAACGAATTGTAAGTATATGTGTGTGTGTGTATATATATGTATACACATATACATATACTATATATGTATACGCATACACATATAGTATATATGTATATGTCAGGCATTGTTTTAATTTTTCTTCAAATATTAAACATAACATATTAAATGAAGAGGAGAAGGAAAGCCTATTGTACTTAGTCATATGTATATATATTTTTCTATTCTTTTCTTTTAATTTTTTTCTTTTATTATTTCTTTTCTGTTTAGAAAACACTCTGTTTCAGCCTTTTAGAGAATGTTCAACAACAATGCTATTTTTAGTTTTCCTTCATCTCACAAAATCTTGATTCTTTTTTCTTTTTCTAATTTTGAAGAATGTTTCTTCCACTGGGTATAGGATTCTGGCTTCTTTCTTTTCAGCACTTGAAAATTATTTTATAAGTTTCTTCTAGAAGTCTAATTTCTTGTTTAAAAATCCACTGTCATATGAACTGATTTTCTCTTGTATGTAATATGCCATTTTTCTCTGGCTGCTTCCAAGATTTTTTTTTTCTTTCCTTTCCAGAAATTTGACTTCAATATATCTTACTGTAGGTTTCCTTGGGATTTTCCTCTGGGATTCATGCAGCCACGTGAATCTTCATGTTTATGTCCCTTACCAAATTTGTGGAGTTTTCAGCCATCATTTTATTGTCATTTTTATTCTTGTCATCCTTCTCCTCTCCTTCTGTGACTCCGAACACACAAAGGTTACATCTTCAGTTACAGTTCTATAAGGGCCTGTTGCTCTGTCTGTATATTTGTTAATTTATTTTGAAGTGTATGTTCCTTCTGTTGTTCAGATGGGTTAATATCTATTGCTCCATCTTTCAGTTCACTGAGTCTTTCCTCTGTCTCATTATGTTCCTGAACCCATCTCTCAAGCTTCTCATTTTGGTTATTGTATTTTTTCTTTTTCTTTTAATTTAACTTGTATTTTAGGTTCTGGAGATACAGGTGCAGTCGGGCCATTTTCATGATATTTATTCTTCCTATCCATGTTATCCTATCCTGATATTGATTCTGTTATCCTATCCAGTGTTGACTCTTCCGATTCACGAGCACGGACTGTTTTCCATTTATTTGTGCTCTCATTTCCTAGAGCAGTGGTTTATAGTTCTCCTCGAAAAGGTCCTTCATTTCCCTTATTAGCTGTATTCCCAGGTGTTTATTCTCTTTGTAGTTATTGTAAATGGGAGTTCATTCACGATTTGGCTCTCTGGTTGCCCATTGTTGGTGTATAGTAATGCATGTGATTTTTGCACATTGATTTTGTATGCTGACTTTGCTGAAGTTGCTTAATAGCTTAAGAAGCTTTTGGACTGAGATGAGGGGAAGCAGCTCTCCAATTTAGTCATTTTGAGCATTTTATTTCAGTGGTATATGCAGTTATCTCAGTGGTATGCACACTTTGGGTTTTTATTGTTGTTGTTTACTCAACATAATGCCCTCGCAAGCTATCTAATTTAACTATTCATGTAATAGAGACATTCTACTTGCTTCAAGCTTTTCACTATGACAAACAAAACTACTAGGAACAATTTGCATAAAGTTTTGTGTGCATGTAAGTCTTCATGTTCATAGAATAAATTCCCATTTATTGTGAATTTGTTATCTTGTGTGATAAATGTATGGTTGATATTCATAAAACAAACAAAGCTGACCAAACAGTTTTTCAAAGTGGCCATACTGTTTTACAGACCCATCAGCAATGTATCAGTGATCCTTTTTTCCACATCACCTTGCCAGCTCTTGGTATTGCCACTCATTTTTATTGTATCTGTTCTAATGCGTGACTAATGATGTCATACAGTGGTCCATATTTTCAATCCCCTAATGCCTAGTAATGTTGAACATTTTTTCATGTGCTTATCTCCCATTCCTATATTCTCTTTGGTGAAATGTTCTGTTCTTTTCTAGTTAATTCATTTTTAGTTGTCTTTTGGCTGTTGAGTTTAGTGAGTTCTTTATGTATTCTAGATATAAGTCCTTTCTTAGATATGTGTTTTGAAAATATTTTCTCCCAGTCTATTGGTTGTCTTTTCAGCCTTTTAACAGGGTCCTTTGTAGAACAAAATTTTAATATTCATTATGTCCAATTAATTGTTTTGATTGTTTTTGTAAAAATAAGTACTTTTTATCAAGTCCTAATTCCTTATCTAGTTTTCTTCTTTTTAAAAAACTTTTATGGTTTTATCTTTTTAATTTTAGTCTATAATCTGTCTAGAGTTAATATTTGAGGATGTTATGTAGTTTCACTCCAGGTTCTATTTTTGCCTGATGATAACATTGTTTATTGAAAGAGTATCTTTCATCTACTGTAGTGCTTTTGCATCTTAGTTAAATGTTGGTCACACTTGTGCGGGGCTATTTCCACATGCTTTATTCTTTTCCATCAGTTAATGTGTCAGTCACATCACTTGTAGTTCATAGTCTTATTTACTATAGCTACATGTTACATCTTGAAATTGGATTGAGAGGTTTTTTTTTTCAAATTGTTCTCTTTTTAGAATTTCAAACTGTTCTAGTTATATGCATTTTTAATGATCTTGGTTATATTTAAATAGATCATCAACTTATCAGCACATTTTATTTTTTATTTTAACGTGGCTAGTTCAGTTGGCCCTTGAACAACATGGGTTTAAACCATGCAGGTCCAGTGCTTCATGCATTTTTTTCTGCTTCTGCACCCCCGAGACTGTAAAACCAACCCCTCTCTTCCACCTTCTCTTCAGCTTACTCAATGTGAAGTTCATGAGCATGAAGAAATTTATGATAATTCACTTCACTTAACGAACAGTAAATATATTTTTTCTTCCTGAGGATTTTCTTAATAATATTTTATTTCCTCTGGCTTACTTTGTTGTAAGAATACAGTATTTATAATATGCAAAATAGATGTTAATCGACTGTTTATGTTATCAGTAATGCTTCTGGCCAACAGCAGGCTATTGGTAGTTAATTTTTCGGGGAGTCAAAAGTTATAGGAAAATTTTTGATTGTATGGAGGTCAGTATCCATCACCCTTGTGTTGTTTAAGGGTCAACTATGTATAGAAGCACAGATATTTTTTATGTATCATTTTCTACCTTGTAAATTTGCTTAAGTTATCATTGATTCAAGCAAGGCATTTTATATTCTTTAGGATTTAATAGAAAGCCTTGTCATATGTGAATACAGACAGTTTAATCTTCACTTTCTATACCTTATGCCTTTTAAGTTCGCAAACATTTGAGATTCTTAAGAAAATGTTGAATGGAAATGGTGAGAGCAAATATCCTTTCTTTATATTGTAATTAGAAGGAAAACATTCAATAGATTATTTATCATGATGTTAGCTAGAAGTAATTTTTAGAATATATTTTATCAGGTAGAATGATTTCCCTTTGACACCTAATATTCTGAGAATATTTTTTCATGAATGGGGGTTGAATTTTATCAAATGTTTGCTCTGTGTGTAACCAGGTGATCATATGGTTTTTCTTCTTTATTCTCTTTAATTTGATAAACATTTATATATATATATATATAGAGAGAGAGAGAGAGAGAGAGAGAGAGAGAGAGAGAGAGAGCGAGCGAGGGACAGAGTCTCACTCTGTCACCCTACTGGAGTGCAATGGCATGATCTCAGCTCACTGCAACCTTTGCCTTCTGGGTTCAAGCAATTCGCTGGCCTCAGCCTCCTGAGTAGCTGGGACTACACGTGCACACCACCACGCCTGGCTAATTTTTGCATTTTTAGTGAAGACGGGGTTTCATCATGTTGGTCAGGATGGTCCTGATCTCCCGACCTCGTAATCCACCTGCCTCAGCCTCCCAAAGTGTTGGGATTACAGGTGATATTTTAATGTTAAGCTTGTTGTTGTCTTTGGATAAATTTTACTGGATTGCGATCTATTATTACTACTGTTTTGATTTTGCTATATTTGTTAATTCTTAGTTGAGCATTTGTATATTTATGCTCATAAAAGATATTATTAGTGTGCAATTTTTATCTTCTTTTTCATGTATTGTTATCTGGGCTATGTGATGATCTGATAAAATGAGTTTGGAACTCTTACTTTGCTTTAATTATATAAAGGAATAGCATTTACTCCTACAGAGTAAATACTGTTGGCTGACTTCACACGTCTCACAAATGCCAGCAATGTTAACAAGATGTCTTTGCTCTTAGTATGCCCTTACTATGCCAGAACCTAATGTTTCTTCGACTTTGCTTCATGTTCCTCTCTAAGCTACAGAAAATTTGTCTCTGCTAAGCCTCGTGATATCACCTTCTGTGCCTTTGCAGCCCAGTTCTCAGACCTTCTGATGGTCTGGTCCTTCTAATTCCCTCTTTGCTTTTCCTCCCCTACCATTCTGGCCAACTGAATAATTGTGGAAGTTAGTGTAAAATGATACACAGGATCCTTTATTTAAAAATAGGAAATATATTTCATTTATGATACTAAAGCACCAAGCTTTTTACTTTCTTCAATGATTTCTCTCTGGATTTGTCATAGTGTTTTAATTTGCTATCTAACATTATCTCAAAATTTAACTATTATCATTTATTTAATTATTTACCTTCATATTGTGAAACGGCACTTTTTAAAAAGCAGACACAAAGACATTTAACTCATATGTAAAATCATCAAAATCACACAATGTGCATTCAGCAGCTCTACACACATACGTGTTTTATTCTTACCAACTCTGGAAATATTGCATGAAACAAACTCAGCTTTTTAGAAAATTTCATTTATTGATATCTGCATTTCTGTCAGCACTTTTGATTTAGGCTTATTGATTAGTTCAAAACGATTGAAAGGAGAAGATTATGGAATTAACAGTCTTCCCCTTTCCTTTCATCATTTTCAGTATGAGCGTTTGGTTAGACTTGGAGGTGACATGCCTAAGAAAAGATATGATAGGGTTCCTTAACACTCCGTTGCCTTCTTTTTGTGTTTGAAGTAGGCCCTAGTTGGGACAGAAAGCATGAACTCCCGTGGCTGACACCTACTCAGTCACGGATGTGACAGGCTGACCTTGCACTCCCTGGATTCCACTGAACACCACACATTCTCAGCCAACTGGAATTCTGTGATCTACCACAAACACTATATGTGAGTGGGGCAGCAAGGAACAGCAGACAGGCATGTACAAGTCTCGCCTCACCTCATGTACCTGCTGTATGGTCCCACGGGACCTCAATCACAAAACACAAGTTCAAAGAGGAAGGTGTTGAGAATTTCAAGATCGTAGCAGTAGAGGACTAAACTACATGTGAGCCCTTCTGAGTGTAGGGTCTGCATCACGGCACAGCTCGTGGGCCATGAGCTGCTCCTCTCTCCCGCCCGCTGGTTCCAGAAGCCCTGACTGTCCACATGTGGATTTAGGCCTCTTCTCTGGCTGTGATAGGAACATTATCCTTGGGCAGAGAGCCAAAATATACTGGGTGTTTTTTGTATATTTTTCTTCTCTCAGGGATAATGGCCCTATTACAGTTATTTACATAGTATCTGAAACATGTTGTCTCACCTTTTTTACCCCTTAGTTGTATAGCTATTTAGGGAAATATGGTAAGCCTAGTACCAACTAGTTACTCTATAGATGAAAAGTTAAAGTTAAATTAATTTTGTTTTAACTTTGTTTGCAAATTCTTAGCTGTATTTTCTATTATTTTAGATAGTTATGATTACATAATTTGATTCACTTGAAAACTGTCATTATGTCACAGTAAACTATTACATGAAACAAAGAGTGATATCCTTATGTTAATCACATTTGATACACCTGTTTCTGAGCATAGCTTTTACTGTGTGATTCAATGTTCATGTTTGCGATGTGAATCAGTTGTGATCTAATGCTCTCTGAAAGGGAGTCGGTGATCATAACCTAAGGTGAGTCACTGAACTGTGTACCTCATATACTATTTCCACCTTCAGGGTACTCCTCAATGCCCTAAGACAATTAAAAAGAGGTGAAAAGGACAAAGTGCACTATGTATAATGAACCACTAGACTTGAATTCAGAGAAACTTGAACTTTCTGATGTATGAACCAAGGATGTTTGCTTTAATGGTCTTTAGTCTGCTCTAAAATTCTTATATTCTCTATGTGCAATAAATAAAAATACCATATCATGATATTTTAATATTTTAATTTATTTTAATGATTCCTTGTCCCCCCAGATTTAATTGATTCTGCAATAAATTTATATCACTCTTATCATAGCCATATTTGTTCAGGGCTGTACACAAGTAAGTAGGTTAATGATCTCTAAGTGTCAAATTTTGCATAACTTAATTGAAGGTAACTTGAGTAGTCAGTCGGATTAAAATTATTACATTATGCCCTGTTGCTATATGCATTTTTAATAATTGGGAATTGAGAGATGAGAAAAGATAAGAATAATGAGATTTAATTAAACAACTCTATTCAGTATGTAGTCTTATAATTCACATTGTATAGTAAAGTAAATTTCATCTGTTTTAACATTTATTCAAAAGAGCATTACGTGACACATAATAATTTCCTCTGCCCTACCTTTGTCATTACTAGAGAATTGCGTAGAAAGAAGTATTATTTTCTTCTCTCTGGTTAACTGCAATATGCTATTCAGTTGTTGCTAAGCTACGACAGATTTCAATCCTTTTTAATGTTGTTCTATAGAAAATAACTAAAATGTATTAGTCTCAGTAGGAGTATATTGGTGGCAATCTCTTAAATCAGTTGCCATACTCTCTACATAAAAGTTGCCATTTTTTACCTTCATATGCAAAATGATTAATATAGTCTATTTCTAGAAGAGAGGGAGCTTAAAATTTTGGCCTATAAATGTCCTCTTAAAATTACAAAGGCACATTTGTTTAATAATATCTTCAGAAAAAAACAATATCTAAACAGAATGTTTTTGTCTGGATCCAGAGATATACTTCCTGTTATCTTTAGTATACTGCATAATTAAAACTACTTTTTCTACTATGTGCGATTTTCTTTTAGTTGAATATTTAAATTCATTTTTTGTCACTTTACAATGTTAATTTAAATTAATAGATTAGCTTCTAAAATACTCAAATTACTAATAATTATTTATAAATTCTTTTATTTCAGGATATATTTTTTTATGATATTTTTAGCCTGTTGAAAGGAAATTTTTTGGCAACCAAAATTGTATATGTTCTCTTGAAGTTGCATGTTTTTCTGAGGGATAATTTGATAAAAATATATATAGATTATTTTAATTATATTCACACATCAGACCCTACAAAAGGTGTATGCAATATCCTACAACTGGGGTACCTTTAGGAGTCATGTTAGCTCCAATTTTGTATTCCATATAATTATTCAATAAAGGAATACTAAAGATTTTTGTTCTTTTTGTTGTGTATATATGTGTGTATGTCCTTTTGTTTTTAAAACAGAAGAAAAGGTACTGACCACAAAGTGCAAAATTAAGATTTGCTGAATGAATATAAAGTTAGAAAGAAAATAGATAATAAACTATTACATCCAACAATTATTGAAACACGAAAGAATAAATTACTTTAAAAATATATTTGCACAAAAACTTTCCTTCTTCTTTCTAACACAGTATTAAACAGTTTCATAAACATACTGTTCACAAGTTTTGGAGCGCTTCTTTTAAATCTGAAACCATTGTGAAGTCTTTGGGAAACGTGGCAGGGTGATGATCTACCAATTTTAGCACAGAAGGTGATCATGGTTCAGTTTTGTGGTTCCCATTTGCCAGCATGCTTACTAGTGAAATACAGTAATGTCCCTTAATGTTTTTAAAGTGTGTTTGTCTTTATGATGTTTCTAGATGGATGTAATTAACAAATTTTTTCCTTGTAATTTATAAAAATTTCCACCAATGTGCTACTTTCTTTTGTTATTAAGCACAAAATATACAATTTGGAAACTTCTTAGCAACAAATAAGTGTGTGTGTGTGTGTGTGTGTGTGTGTGTGTGTGCATGTAGTGTACATGTGTGTTTATGTCTCCTAATTTATGCACTCTAAATAACAGACAAGACACAAATATTTCTATATGCTTGAGTTATAGATGTCTACAGTGACATTGAGGCCTTTATAATAGGAGAAAGTCATTGGATTTTGTGAAAACATCACCCCATTCGATGGTTATATATATTTTTGTAATGCTAAAAAAAATGTTTGGCAGTCTTTCTCATTCTTCCTACTGTCCCTTTTATTGCAACTATCATATGTGGATGACGTTGCTATGGCAATCATTTACTCCAGCCAGATAAGCCTTGCTGTCGTAATAATATCCCATGCAGATTTATGCCATGCAAGTTAGAACTGCTTAAGATCAGTATACACAGATGATGAATGACTATTTAGAATCCCTTGATGCTGTTTAAAATATAACTGTGTCAATACACAGAGAGATCAGTTCAATCAAAGCTATACACTTGTAGATATATACCCTCTTTCCAGAGTCTAAGACCAGTACATTGTATGTTACTTTCCAAATGAAATAGTTGTCAAACATGCTGTGGTACATCTGTCACCTGGCAATTACTTGTTATGAAAACTGTTAGAAACAAATTGTTCAGATGATCCTGAATAATTGCCATCTCAGTCAGTTTCAGTTTGTAAACAAGTCAATAGTATTGTCTTATTTTTTCTTACTTCTTTAACATAAAATTTAAGAAAAAAATATTTACTAACTGAATTACAAAGGATTAATCATTAAAAGCATAAATTAAACTTTTAAGATGTAGAAAATTCCACATCCACATACAAATGCACATCCCTTTGTATCTACTAATATAGGAATTAAGACTTATATTTTGAAAAATTTTGCCACGTATTAAGAAAAAGAGGAACACTTCAACTGCGTGCATGAGGACACTATATTTTATACCAAAACATGACAAAAACATTACAAGTAAAACAAGGTATAAACTCATAAACAGAGATGCAACAATTCTAAACAAAATATTATCAGATGTTAAGCTTCCCATATATAAACAGTATTGTATATCACAACCAAGATGTGTTTGTGTAATAAAGCATGTTTATGTTAGCATTTAAAAATTTGTCAGTATAATTCCTACATTAAAAGGCAACAATTTTATTATAATGTCAATAGATACAGTAAAACCACTTGATAACATTCACTAATTATACATTAGAAAATTCAACATCTTAGCAAATTAGGAATGAAATTTGCCTTTAATTTGAATAGGCCATGCACTAAAAGATCTGCAAATAAATGAAAACAAAGACATAAGCACACCTAATTAACATTTTCAGGTAGTTTAATTGTATATGTTAAAAAATACATTTCTTGATATATTATTTGAAATAAAAAATAGCAAGATTGCTGAAATAAGATCAATACTTCAAATTTATTTGAAAAGGAAATGTATTTGAAAGGAAATATTTTTCAAATTTATTTTAAAGGAAAACTCATGTTCCAGCTTCAAAACTTAATGTAATCAAACACACACACACACACACACACAGACACACACACAGACACACACACACCCCTAGCCTGGACTAGAAGAGATGATGGCTGTTGGTGACTGATACTTAAAATCACCTTTGGCTTCAGCTTATTTATTTATTTATTTTTTGAGGTGGAGTCTTGCTCTGTTGCCCAGGCTGGAGTGCAGTGGTGTGATCTCAGCTCACTGTAACCTCCACCTCCTGGGTTTAAGTGATTCTCTTGCCTCAGCCTCCTGAATAGCTAGGAGTACAGGCATATGCCACCATACTCAGCTAAGTTTTGTATTTTGAGTAGAGATGGTGTTTCACTGTGATGGCCAGGCTGGTCTGGAACTCCTGGCCTCAAGTGATCTTCCAGCTTTGGCCTCTGCAAGTGCTGGGATTGCAGGCATGAGCCACCATGCCCAGCACTGGTTCCAACTTTTTACAGTCAAAAAAATAGCTGAGAGTGTTTTCCACCTTCTCACCTTATAACATATGTTTTCTCCATCACTCATTTAGATGTTGAAAACAAGGAAATGGAAAAAACAGAACCTTGCAGGGAGAGAATAATATTTGGGAGTACACGAGATTAGGATTCATGAGGTCCCTGGAGTAAAAGCAGTATTTGATTGATATATATTCTTTATTCACAAAGTCCCAGGCCCTCATAATATTTTCCCACTGATATTTCTGAACAGCTATGTATCAGGGACTGCTTTTTGCCTTCAGTTCACCCCCATTTTGAATGGGAATGTTGATTGTCTTCCATTATACTGGGTTGTGGCAAGCAGATAATGTACACTAGTCATTTGGAACAAAGGGAGCCAGATTTGAACAGGTTGTAGACCACACAGTTTTGACTATGTCTGATGTCCAAAGTGCCTTGGGTTATTTTGGTAAGGAGTGGAGAATATTTTGTGTATCTGAGGAAAGTATATATTCTTGACCAACAAAATAAATTGGAACATCGTTTCCAATAATTCTTATCTCTCTGTGTAATAGAATTACACACCCAAGCACTGGTAATGCCTCTGAGTAAACTGTGGAGATATTTATCTCCATCTCATGGGCTTCGAGATTTTCCCATGTAATTTAATGTGGGTAAAATTTGCAGTTCCGATCAGAATTTCTAAAAGGTAGAAAATATTTCTATCCATATCTTTTGCATGTACTATAAAAAAAAGCATGTCTCAAGAGAGCATCTACATATTTTAGTTTGTGTTTTGGAATGAGAAAAATTGAGAGCAAGTCTGAAATAGAGGCCAATTGAGCTGAGTTGAGCCCAGCAAAGATCAGCTGATTCTAACCTGCAGGATTCTGATAGAGAAATAAATGTTCCTAATATTCTGGGCTTGCTTTTTGTTACTGCGAAAGATGAAATACGAGATGGTCAAGGTTAGCAATGTAGACAATAATCATCAATTAACAAGACACAATTAAAAGACATGTTGAATCAATTCAGTTTGTTCTTCATTATTACTAACGTGTCCAGCATGTAGGAATATTGGCTTTCCAAATATGCTACTCACTAGTTTCCTAAGGCTGGAGCAAAGTATCAATAGACTTAAAGGCTTAAAACAACAGAAATGTATTTTCTCACTGTCTGGAGGCTGGAAGTCTACAATCAACATTTGGTGATAGCCATGTTCCCTCTGAAACCTGCCTGGGATCATTCTTTGCCTCTTTCCAGTTTCTGGGGGTTTGCTGGCAGCCTTTGGCGGCCCTCCCCCTGTAGATGCGTCACTGCAACCCTGTTTTCACAGAGCATTCTCCCTCTGTGTCTTCGCATCATCCTCTCTCTGTGTATGTCTGTTTCTGTGTCTAAACTTTCCTTTTTATAAGGACATCAGTCATATTGAATTAAGGCCAACACTAATGGCCTCATTTTAATCTGATTACCTCTGTAATAAGCCTATTTCCAAATAACATCACGTTCTTAGGCACGGAGGGGGTAGGGCTTCAGTATAATGGGTGGGTGGGGAAACCACAAAAACTATTTGTATTAACACCATTAATTGTTTTAATTGAAAGTCATGATTTCTACCAGCAATAGTCATAAATAATGTTTTTGCTGTAGATCCCAAAAATGCATAAGCAAATTTGCATTGCAAATAAAGGTCGTAATGGAACTTCCTAATATATACACTGAGGTCAGGAATTCCTTTAATTTTTTAAAATATTCCCTTATAATACATGTTTATTCAATATCAATGTGTGATGTGAATACATTTTTATGGAAATAAAGTTGAAAAACAAGTGCCTTCCAATCCTACCCGTTTAAAATTCGGTGGATATACTTATAAAATTTCTAAGTTATATGTGTGTGTGTATATATATAGATAGATTTATATGTATATATATAATGTTCATGATTCTCCTTTGGTCTCTGGTTATTTCAGAAATGACTAGAACTACATTTTTCTAAACCTCCTGCTATGTAGTGCTATTTTTGAAAAATGGGGAGTGACATGGTGATTTATGTTAGTACATAACTTTCTATTTAAAGCACACTATTTTAAACATGAGAAGTAAAAAAAAAGAATTTGTTTTTGAAAAAATATGTCTTTGTCCTTGAAAAAGCAATGTTAAATCATTTCTTTGATTGTTCACTTTGTATCTCAGGAATTTTTAAATATTGTCTGTTCTCTTGTGCATTACTTTGTGTGGTGGTATCTGGAATAAAAATAAAAGTATCTTCCCAAATGGCTTACTTTCTTAGGAAAAAAAAAGTACTGTAAATACTGTTTTCATCTGACTATCGAGTTTCTCTCTGTCCCACCTTATTTTGATAACATTAACCTGCTGCCCGTGCTCTCACAGGGCTGTGAAATCCAGTGAAGCAGGACAGATATACTCTCTGGAAAATCTGAATCTTGAGACAGGAATGATTAGAACAAGATATAGGTGATGTTTCCTCTAATAGCTGAACGTAAGAGGGATATGGATGTTGGTCAACATTCCAGAGTAGTCCAGGTCCCTGTCATTGGTATTGTGTAGTTTTGCAACTATTTGATTCTCTGACATACTTAAATGCCCATCCAGTCAACTCATCTTACAGTAAACAGAATCTGTTTTATTACTTGCAGCTAAAAAAACAAACAACAAAAAAACAAACAAAAAAAACCCCAAAACCAAACAAAAAATTCTAGCATACGATTTTATAGACATTAGAACCTTAACCTCTTGGAAGCCTCTTGCTTTGCATGCTGATTTTGTGGCTGTGTGGATAAGTGGAAGGCACATTAGATCCGAAGTCAATGTGGTTTCCTATAATCACCTTAACTTTTACTGCAACATGGCAATAGTCTTCTGAATTCCTCCTCTCCAGATTATTTTGAATATTACTGTCAGAGCAGTAGTTTCAAATCAAAATGCTTATTTGAAAGGCTTATTCAAAAGCTTTCAAGGCTACTCTACAATCTATTAAATGCTTTAACTTTTAGCTCTAAATTCTTACTTTTTCTCATGTGTACTAAACTTCTGAAAAAATGAATAGTGGCTACTTCACAAACAAGCTCCCATATCGGTGGTCCTCGTGCCTTTTCTCTCTATTTTTTCTACTAGGAATTTTGCCTCATTATCAAATGTCCTCACAGTTTTCATTGCTCCTTCATTTTGTTGACCCTAAAAATAATCTTTGTTACCTTGTAGTATCCATTTTTATCTTCTTTAATAATTTATACTTTTATCTACATACTAAAATAAGGTCCCCAAAGAAATGTTGGCATCTTGTGATGATTCCCTCTGGCATCTAGACATTGCTTTACATAGTGGGTTGTCAGCATTTTTAGTTTGAACAGAAACTTATTATTTGTATCCATTCTTATTTCTAGTTGTGTCTCTTAATGTGTCAGATAAGTGTGTTTAACTATAAGTAATAGAAAATCCAAGTTAGCTTAAAATAAAGGAGATGTATTATCTTATAAAACCATAAGGTCTCAATGTAGGACATGAGAAGCCAGGGATTTATAATGTTTTATTACACAATTTTCCTGGTTCTATCCTTATCCAAATACAATTTTAGTCTCAGAGAGTGGCAAAAAAAGAGACTGATATATTTGTCTGAATTCATGCAGAGGAATAATCACTGAGTCTTATGGTAGGCTCAAAGCAGAGAATCTTTATTTTCTAGAAGATCCAGAAAAATATCTTGATATGTATTAGAAGAAGATGAGTAAAATGTTCGTGATGAAATCGCCAAAAGCAGTTGCAACAAAAGCAAAAATTGACAGCTGGGATCTAATTAAACTAAAGAGCTTCTGCACAGCAAAAGAAATTGTCATCAGAATGAACAGGCAACCTACAGAGTGGGAGAAAATCTTCACAATCTATCCATTCAACAAAAGTCTAATATCCAGAATCTACTAGAAACTCAAAAAAAAAAAAAAATTACAAGAATAAAAGAGATCCCATTGAAATTGGGCAAAGAACATGAACAGACTCTTCTCAGAAGAAGACATCCATGCAGTTGACAAACATGAAGAAAAAGCTCAACATTCCTGATCATTAGAGAAAGGCAAATCAAAACCACAATGAGATACCATCTCAGGCCAGTCAGAATGGCCTTTATTAAAAGTCAAAAAACAACAGATGGGGGTGAAGTTGTGGAGAAATAGGAACACTTTTATACTATTTGTGGGAATGTAAATTAGTTCAACCATTGTGGAAGATGATGTGGTGATTCCTCAAAGAGCTAGAACCAGAAACAGCATTTAACCCAGTAATCCCATTAGTGGGCACATAACCAAAAGACTACAAATTACTCTGTTACAAAGATCTACACACACATATGTTCATTGCAGCTCTATTCTCAATAGCAAGGGCATGGAATCAACCCAAATGCCCATCGATGATAGACTAGTTAAAGAAAATGTGGTACTTATATACCATGGAATATTATGCATCCATAAAAAAGAATAAGATTGTGTCCTTTGCAGGAACATGGATGAAATGGGAAGGCTTTATCCTCAATAAACTAATGCAGGAACAGAAAACCAAACACCACATGTTCTCAATTATAAGTGGGAGCTTAATGATAGGATCGCATGGATATCGGGAAGGAAACAACACACACTGGGATCTGTTGCCAGGTAGGGTGGTGGGAGGGAGAATATTAGAAAGGCTGGTTAATGAATGCTGGGCTTAATACCTAGGTGATGGGTTGATAGGTGCAGTAAACCACTATGACACACGTTTACCTATGTAACAAACCTGCACGTTCTGCATATATGTGTACCCCAGAACTGAAACTTTTTAAAATCACATCTTTGTGAAAGTGAATTGTCATGTCATGGTTCGCTTAGGCCAGGATCACTAAACCTGCTGCAGAGAAGAGGGCAAAATACTATCAGACCCTCAGGGACACCTACAGATTTAAGAAAGTGGTCAACTTTTCTTAAGACAATGGGGTAATAGAGGAAAAATTACAAAATAAAATTAGCTGCTGAGTAGGAGAGACAGACACTATAGGTAGATCCACACCACTTCAAACCCAGTTCACTTTCTTTGCCTGGTTCTACCACAGGGGATACAATTTACAATGTGCTTCCTCCCAGGCAAACTTATTTGATGAACTATAAGCGATGGTCTTTGGTTCTTTCACTCCTACTGTCCTCATTTGTCCCATCTACAAATTTTCCTTGAGGCTCTTCTTGCAGCAATTATCCTCTGACCAAGAGTGAAAGTCAACACAATCAAACTGGTATCATTGAGCCCCTGAAACAGCATCTATAGATGTGTACCTCTGGATTCTTTATTATGTAAAAACAGTAAGATTCTATTTAAATAAAATTATAAGTATAATTTAGTTATACCTGATAGTAATAGATAACCCCAGCACACTGATTTAACAATTTTCACTTCAGAAAACATAGAAGTGTGAGATCAAAAAATTGGAGTATTCAACCTGTCCTGCCTTTGACAAGCTACAAGATGTTGAAGTGAGAACTTTATTGAACTTTAATTTTGCCAGTTATAAAGTGAGTTGTGTATCTCACATCAGTACAAGGTAGCTGATGTCCAAAGTCCACTCTTGCTCAAAAATTCTGGGAATGTATAATAATTCTATAAAAAGGTCTTATAATATGTAAGTATAATCATTTATTATTTTTCAAAATATTTTAAAATCTTATTTTTTAAGATTTTCAACATATTTGAAAAATAATAATTATGACTTAATAATTGAGTCATATTCTCTGCTCTCATATGGCATGGTGTGTGCTTGGCACAGGAACAGAGTCCAGCAAATACAGATCAGGAAAACCAGTTCCCTTCTGCGTCATCCATGCTGGCTTTGAGAGCCTTGTTAATAAACTGCTCCTTCTGATATGTTTGGAAAGTGACAATTTCTCTTCTCCTCTCCAGCTTATTTTCCTCTGCATTTTCAAATTCTCTTCATTTCATTCCTTTAAGGAAATGGCTGTCAAAGTATAGTTTATAGTCCGCCAGGGTCTTCAAGACACTTCCAGAGGATCTTCAAATGAAAAGCTTATTTCATGGTAACCGAGTGTTATGTGCCTTTTCCCCATGTGCACAGGCACTCTGTGGAACATAAGCTGTAGTGCCAAGGCTGCTAGCTCCAAGAGCATGAGTTATGGGCATTGCACTGAACTGAAAGCCACTCCTCATGGCCACATGCTTGTAGAATGAAAAATAGAGCCAGTTCCACTTTAAAATAACCTTGATGACTCAGCAAAAAATGGTTATTTTATTAAATTGCAGCTTTGCATGCACACATTTTTAATATTCCGTCAGATGAGACAGGAAGTTCACTCTAGCACTTCTGCCGCAACTTGCAGGATGATGGACCATTGCCAGAAAAAGCCATCTGGGGATGGTTTGAGTTGTGAGTTGAGTTAATCATTTTTTCATGAAACAGCATTTTTCTCTGGAAAGAACGACTGCGAGGCAAACTAGTATTACATGAGTTTGGTTAATTGGCAGACATTTTCACAAAAAATAGGAAAAAGTGAGCTTGTTCCTTCAAGGAAAGTCACTGACAGCTTTGTTTGTTTGTTTGTGTTGCCAAATTCAAAATCTAGTGAGAGTAAACTTTTAGAAAACTGCCATCATGAGCTAGACAGCTTTCTGATATGCAAAGACTTTGTGATGAGATTGAGAATGATGGTATGAAAGCGGTTTTTAAGATACATATTGTTTAAAAATAAAAATGCGTTATTACTGTCACGTACCACATAAGGATGTTTCTTTCAACAGCAAACCTCATACACAGCAGTGAGGCGGGACTTGGCTTGTTTGTGGGGCTGCTGGTGTGAGCAAATCTACGGCGCTGCTAGTCGCATAAAAGTCAAGCATGTACAGTATGTACAGACCATATTTGATAAGGATACTAAATGACTGTGTAAGTGGTTGATGTATTTGAAAATACTACACTCTAGCTTTATCATTATTTTGGAGTATACTCCTACTTCACAACAAAAAAAAATTAACTGTTAATCAGCCTCAGGAAGTTTCTTCACAAAGTATTGAAGAAGACATCATTGTTATAGGGGACAACAGCTCCATGCATGCTATTGCCCTGAAGACCTTTCAGTGAGTTAAGATGTAGTGGCAGAAGACCGTGACATTAATGAGCCCGACCCTGTGCAGGCTTAGGCTAATGTGTATTTGCATGTTAGTTTTTAACAAAAGTTGAAAAAGTTTAAAAAAGTAAAATAAAAATAAAATTAAGCTTACAGAATAAGAATTTTAAAATGAAATATTGTCATACAACTGTACAATGTGTTTGTGTTTTAAGCTAAGTGCTATTATGAAAGCTATTACAACCTGGAAGTGATATAGCTTAAATTTTCTGCTAGAGGCAGCTGTAAAGGTCATGTAATGATACTTTCGCTTGGTAAAAAATATAAGTGGAAAATCTATAGTGTATACATGTTCTATAATAATTTCACTTTAATTACTGTAACTGAATGAGCTTAAGATCATTATGCAGCTTAATGAGTATGACCTCTATTTATCTTCCCACTTTGAATGTTTTGTGACATGCATCCCTCCCTCTGATGCACTTGAAAATAATTGGACACCAGGCTAATGAAGAACTTGATGGCAGGGAGATTATTCAGTAAGGCTTAGGTTTTAGTGTCCCAGATTTGTCCATCCTTCAGTCTATCCATTCCAATTCTGGCTATCATTCTTAAACAGTTTTATTGGTTAAATTGTTGCAGCTTAAAAAATAGAATTGGAAGAAATGATTGAAAACAGAGAAATAAAAGTAATTTGTGAATTCAGGAAACTATGAGTGCATGACTTTTGTAAAATACAAGAATAAGATAAAATAATTAAGCTTACTTCTGAAAATCTGAGCTGGAATATTGGCCTATTATCTATGTCTAGGCAAAAAGTATTAGCATAGAGGAGACAGCTCTCAGCCATTCTCCATATATTAGAAACAAAACAAGGGTAAATCTATTTATAGAATCAAGGACATTCACTGTATTTAACATATAGAAGTTTGCATTATAAAGATTTTTGAATCCTGGAGGAAGTTATTGAGAAGTTTTACTTCAATAGACTGTGTCCCAGTTCTTCAGTGCATATAATTAAAATAGTCCATTGGTTCAGCTTTAAAATTAAACAGTAAGCACAAAAGATACAAGAAGACCACAGTGGCTCAGGAGAGCAAGGAGAACACAATTGCCTAACAACCCTTGGATATTTTACCTCAGCATGACACCACACACTGCCACTGCAATGAACATCTTACTTGCTAATCCCAATTCTGGAAGTAGCTTTCTGCACAAACCTGCAGTACGTAACTGAAGTCATGTCTGTTTCTTTAATATTATATGACATATGACTCAGGCAATTTTTCTTGTCCCATGAAATGCTGTTATCATCTAAGGAAGAGATCTTTTGTATACTGAATATCATAATATCTGGGAATATAAGAAAGTTTGGGCATAGAATATATGGACCTGGGAAGAATTGTTCTTCATATTAAAGGAGGGCAATTGATTTGTGGGTACATGTCTGAATTTGATAGGAAAGAAATGAGACTCAAGAGTGTTGTTGTTTTTTCCTTGGTTAATTTTTGCCTCTGACTGGCAAAAATAAGAGGTGGCACAACAGTTGGCAGTATTTTATCAGTCCCAAAGAAAGGAGTAGAAATAATAGATTTTTTAAATAAAACATCCATGAACTTTCCAAGGGTAATAATTGCCAATAACCCAAACCTTTCATACTCGTAAAATAAAATATTAAACTTGGTTGGGAGTGGAGGCTCATGACTGTAATCCCAGCACTTTGGGAGGCCAGGGTGGGTGGATCATTTGAGGTCAGGAGTTTGAGACCACCCTGGCCAACATGGTGAAACCCTGTATCAAGTAAAAATACAAAATTAGCCAGGTATGGTGGTGTGTACCTGTAATCCCAGCTACTTGGGAGGTTGAGGTGGGAGAATTGCTTGAACATAGGAGGCAGAGGCTGCAGTGAGCTGAGATCATGGCATTACACTCCAGCCTGGGGAACAGAGCGAGATTCTGTCTTAAAAAAAAAAAAGAAAGAAAAAAGAAAAAGATAAAGAAAAACCAAATAGTTGTTAAGCTTGTATGGATAAATTTCTTGTAAAAGATACTAAGTTTTTATTGATAGGGAACTGAAAAGCAGACAGCCAAAATGAATAAGGGAAGAATTGCATATGGAGGGTTAAATGTAAAATTCACATTTCTACTTTTCTTATCTTTTAAGTGTGTTGTAAAGCTTAAAGATTATGAAAGACGTCAAATTCTGGATAAATAAAGAGAATTATTTATGCAGGTTATTATTCCTAGTATTATATTATTTCTCATATGTATATTCATTCAAGAATCTTTCATTTAAACTTTCATATATATACAATTGAGAAATAAGTCATGATGTATACCTAATGTAAAAAGCTTTCAGTAAGATCCTACACTTTTTCTGGAAATGTAAATATAAACATGAAATGTTGCTAACTTTAATCTGTAATTGCATATAATAAATGTTGTAATTTTTTTCCCTTAAGCCTTAATATATTTACTAATTGTGTTAGAACAGCCAGTCAAAGCAAAACATCCAGAGACTCCAATTCGGACATAATTGCAAGCAAGAGGGAAGATGTTATCTTATGTATGAAAACTAATTGTCTGAGATTGGAAGAAGCTTTATAATATTTCTAATGAGCCAAAGACAGATAGCAAGGACGATTAAGGGAAAGGAAACAATTTTTGAGGTCAGATTAAAAGATAAAAAACCTGGTAAAAGTTGAGAGATTTTTATCTTAGCCCTAAAATGGTTAATAGCTGAGAAGAGATAAAGTTACTTTCTAAAGTTTTAAAAGGCTTTATATATTCAAGGTTTTTAACTAAAACAGTGACTGACATCAGACATAGCTATTACCTTGGGCATAAGGAGTTAGGGGTCAGGTCCATCCAGACAGGTAAAAAAGACCAGTGAAGTTTCTCCTCCACAATCTTTCAGGGCAGTGGGCAAAGCCAAGAACAACATGATGAATATAAAATCAACTTTATTAACTTTGAGCTTTGCAAAAAAACATAAAGCAACTTGGAAGACAAACTCTTTATCCTCTTCAGCCCATGAAACATCAGAGAGTGGGATGGAGAACATAGCCCACAGTCCTCACTCAAATTCTCCAAGCAGGAATGCCCAGGTCACTGTGCAGACATCACCACAGCTGTTGCTCAGGACAATCATGCAGGAACGTGTTTCCCTAAGACCTAATGTAATGGACTGGGCTGCTGAGGATGACTGTCCATAACTGAAGCAATGCAATTTAGTAAAAACAATCAATGTGAATAAAGAATATCTATACAAAAACTTGAAATGATTTGGTAATTCTCAAGCCAAGTTTTGCTTTTTTTTTTTTTCGGTTTGCTAAACATCTACTTTTCTAAGACAGTTAACACATTTTTTTTGTGTGTTTGTATATATGGACTTATATTGAAGTTTCCATCTTTACTTTCTAAAAATGTACAACTCCAGGAGGTGGAATTTTGAAGTCAGTCATATGCCCTTGGAAAACTAATACCGAGTGAATAATGTATACATAGTACAGAAGGACATTAAGAGTGCTTCCAACTGGTTGCTAACATTGTAAGTGGAGTAAAAAATAATTTAAAAGACCAGAGAATCAGCCTATGATTTTTATGTCATGTTCTTCAACATGACATTGTGTGTCTCACATTATAAATGCAAACATCATATCCTTTGAATTGTCAACTTTTGAATTTCAATATGTCACCTTCTTTCTCACCCTTTATTGCCATAAAATCTAGAGTGGACTGCATATATATGAGGAATAAATAATAAATATTGTTCATAACAGTGAAACATTTTAGTAAATAGTATTTGACTGTCTTTTTTTAAATTAAACTTTAAGTTCTAGGGTACATGTGCAAAACGTGCAAATGTGTTATATAGGTATACATATGGCATGGAGGTTTGCTGCACCCATCAATCTGCTATCTACATTAGGTATTTCGCCTAATGCTATTCCTCCCCTAGGTCCCCAGCCCCTAAAAGGCCCCAGTGTGTGATATTCCCCTCCCTGTGTCCATGTGTTCTCATTGTTCAATTCCCACTTATGAGTGACAACATGTAGTGTTTGATTTTTTGTTCTTGTGTTAGTTTGCTGAGAATGATGGTTTCCAGCTTCATCCATATCTCTGCAAAGGACATGAACTCATCCTTTTTTATGGTTGCATAGTATTTCAAGGTGTATATGTGCCAATTTTCTTTATCCAGTCTGTCATCGATGGGCATTTGGGTTGGTTCCAAGTCTTTGCTATTGTGAACATTGCCACAGTAAACATACGTATTCATGTGTCTTTATAATAGAATGATTTATATTCCTGTGGGTATATAGCCAGTAATGGGATTGCTGGTTCAAATGGTATTTCTGGTTCTAGATTCTCAATGCCTTCCATAATGGTTGAACTAATTTACACTCCTACCAACAGTGTAAAAGCATTCCTATTTCTTCACATCCTCTCCAGCATCTGTTGTTTCCTGACTTTTTAATGATTGTCATTCTAACTGGTGTGAGATGGTTAAGAATGTTGAATATTGGCCCCCACTTTTTTCCAGCCTGTAGTGTTTCCACAGAGATATTCGCTGTTAGTCTGATGGGCATCTCTTTGTGGGTTACCAAACATTTCTCTCCGGCTGCCCTTAACATTTTTTTTTTTCATTTCAACCTTGGTTAATCTGACTATTATGAGTCTTGGGGTTGCTCTTCTTGAGGAGTATCTTTGTGGTGTTCTCTGTATTTACTGAATTTGAATGTTGGTCTGTCTTGCTAGGTTGGGGAAATTCTCCTGGATAATATCCTGAAGAGTTTTTTCCAGCTTGGTTTCATTCTCCCCATCACTTTCAGGTACACCAATTAAACGTAGGTTTGGTCTTTTCACACAGTCCCATATTTCTTGGAGGCTTTGTTTATATTTCTCTCTTTTTTCTCTAATCTTGTCTTGTCACTTTATTTCATTGAGTTGATCTTCAATCTCTGATATTCTTTCTTCTGCTTGATCAGTTCAGCTACTGATACTTTTGTATGATTCAGGAAGTTCTCGTGCTGTGTGTTTCAGCTTCTCAGGTCATTTATGTTCTTCTCCTAACTCGTTATTTTAGTTAGCAATTCCTCTAACTTTTTTTCAATGTTCTTAGCTTCCTTGCCTTGAGTTAGAACATGCTCCTTTAGCTCACAGGAGTTAGCTATTACTCACCATCTGAAGTCTACTTCTGTCAATTTGTCAAACTCGTTCTCCATCTAGTTTTGTTCCCTTGCTGGCGACGAGTTGTGATGCTTTGGACGAAAAGAGGTGTTCCGGTTTTTGGAATTTCAGTCTTCTAGCACTGGTTTCTCCCCATCTTTGTGGATTTATCTACACTTGGTCTTTGATGTTGGTGATCTTTGAATGGGGTATCTGAGTGGACATTCTTGTTGTTGATGTTGATGGTATTCCTTTTGAGTTACTTCTCCTTCTAACAGTCAGGCCTGTCTGCTGGAATTTGGTGGAGGTCCACTCCAGACCCTCTTTGCCTGGGTATCATCAGCAGAGGCTGCAGAACAGCAAAGATTGCTGCCTGTTTCTTCCTCTGGAACCTTCGTCCCACAGGGGCACCCACCAGATGCCTGCCAGAGCTCTCCTGTATGAGGTGTCTTTTGACCCCCACTGGGACGTGTCTTCCAGTCAGAGACACAGGGCTCAGGGAGCCACTTGAGGACGCAGTCTGTCCCTTAGCAGAGCTCAAGTACTGTGCTGGGAGATCTGTGGCACAGAGCCAGCAGGCAGGGACCTTTAAGTCTGCTGAAGCTGTGCCCACAGCTGTCCCTTCCTCCAGGTGCTCTGTCCCAGGAGGATGGGAGTTTTATCTGTTAGTCTCTCTCTGAGGCTCCTGCTTTTTTTTCAGCAATGTCCTGACCAGAGAGGAGGAATCGAGGGAGGCAGTCTGCCTAGAGTGGAGGGCTCTGCTTAATTGGAACTTTCCGTGGCTTTGTTTACGCTGTGAGAGGAAACCACCTACTCAAGCCTCAGTAATGGCAGATGCCCCTCCCCCCGCCAAGCTTGAACATCCCAGGTCAACTTCTGACTCCTGTTCCAGCAGCGAGAATTTCAAGCCAGTGAATGTTAGCTTGCTGGGCTCTGTGGGGGTGGGATCCACTGAGATAGACCACTGGGCTGCCTAACTTCAGCTCCCTTTCCAGAGGAGTAATCGCTTCTGTCTCACTGGCGTTCCAGGCACACTGGGATATGAAAAGAAAACTCCTGCAGCCATCTTGGTGTCCGCTTAAATGGCCGCCCAGTTTTGTGCTTAAAACTCAGGGCCCTGGTGGTGTAGGCACCCAAGGGAATCTCCTGCTTTGTGGGCTGCAAAGATCATGGGAAATGCATAATATCTGGGCTGGGGTTCACCATTCCTCATGGCACAGTCCCTCACAGCTTCCCTTGGCAGGGGAGGGCGTTCCCAACCCCTTGCACTTCCTGCCTGGGGTGATGCCCCACTCTACTTTGGCTCGCCTTTTGTGGTCTGCACCCACTGTCTAACAAGTCCCAGTGAGATGAGCTGGGTACCTCAGTTGAAAATACAGAAATCACCTGCATTCTGCACTGATATCACTAAAAGCTGCAGACTGGAGCTGTTCCTATTCAGCCATGTTACCAGGTCTCTTATTTGACTTTCTTTTTGGAATCAGGATTAGTAATTTGTTTGAATTTAGAATATTTCCTTTAATATTATTGGTAATTAGGATTATATGTATGTTAAAAAAAAATTGCAGCAACTGTATTGAATCTCGTGCTTTAGGTGAAAACTCAGAACTTAGACAAAAACCTCTGAATTTTGTAAATAATTTATTTTAACATATTTTTCTTTCCCATTGCTTGTAATTGAGCTAAGGGCTAAATAAGTGTATGTTAAAAATCAATTTAAAAATGATTTAAGAGCTAATATTTTACTTTTAAAATGTTTACAACAACCTGAATGTAGAATGTATTTTAAGTAAGGGCTTCAGAACAGTTGTAATTTAAGAGGAGAAAACAAAGAATTTTGTTACTGGATTATGAGCTGATATTTTTATACCCCTGACTATAATACAAGAAGATCAAAATGGACAAAAAAGTATATATTGGATTACTGTCAATGTACGTCATAATTTTTTCCATTTATTCTGAAAAATGTTAGGCTTTAAAAGACTGGTTTGTCAAGCCATATTAAGCTGCTGAAGAAAGGGTGGGTGAGACTAACTAGGCTGGCTCACAAAAGATGAGATGAGATTTTAGAAACCAAAAACAAGTCCCTGTGACCTAGATATCCAGGCTGTTCCTCTAGGGAAGATGAGAAATGAGACATTGCGATGGACTTTGCTGTCTAAACTGAGAAACCTAATCACTCAGATATACTAGATCTTCTTCCACCTTCATTTACCAAGAGCAATAATTATAATTTTGGCCTTTAAATAATTACTCATGATAGCATCACAAGAATAATAGAAATTTAATAATTACATTAACTGGTATTTGCTATTGTGGATAATAACAGTTGATTATACATTATGTATATGCACACACACTTACATACGTAATGTGGATACATATGTGTGTATATATACATAATGTGTCTACGTATGTGTGCCTATGCATAATGAGTATGCATATGCATAATATATACATATATGTTTTGACCATATTCATGATTATTATGGTAAATATTTCTATTTACACTCAAACGTATCCAAGATTAGAATCTATGGGATGACTGTCTCATATTTATGTTTCATTGCTAAATGCTTTTATTAACAAATGTTTACCTTGAAAGAAGTATGTTTTGCTTATTGATTTCAAAATAATAGTAAATTTTAATATATTTTCTCCCATTAGAGCAATCAACTCATTTAGATTTTTTCACTCAAATTTTTCTTTTATATAATATTTCATAGTATTCTTGCTAAATAATCCCATTAGGCTACATGATTATAGTCTAGTTTATGTAAAGTCTAATCTATTAATCTATACTTTTTAAGAATATCAGTTTCTCAATAGACATCGAACTGGCAAAACTGACTTTAGGTTAATTTTTAAAATGCTAACCTGGACTTACCTGCTATTATTTTATGTTGGTTGCCCTCAGCATAATGTTTAAATTGCTAATTCTCTAATCAAAACCCAAACAAAAATGACATCATAATTTTAGTTACCTCAGGACAGCGTTTCCCTTGGTCATTTATCTAAACCTATACATTCACATGCAAAATATTGGTCAGGACAGGCACCTTCCATCTCATGAAAATGTCATCTGATTCCTACATTATAGTTTTTTAACTTTCTTATTCTCTTTACTGGTAAAGCATATAGTCTTTTTACTAAATTTCACCTATATGATGATTGTAGTTCAATTCTTCTCCCCATCCCCTTGAAACCTGTGCCTTATTATCTGATCTTATTTATTTTTCTGCCCTATCTGATGGAACATGTGCATTTTCTATAATTTAATTTAGTGCATACCTATTTTATTTATAATATGACTAATTTCAAAAATTATTATTAAAATGTATATTTTTTATTTTGAGAAAGCCAACGTAGAATAAAATTGGATTAAGGAAAAAGAAATGAAAGCTACAGATGGATAGTAATTTTCAATTGTTCATTACTTTTAACCTGTAACTTTCGTTCTTTGGGTGTGGTGTCTATAATATATACTATTGTGGGGCTTCCAGTTTCAGCTTCAACCGTTAAGACTTTAAAGTCATTACTACCAGACTAAAAGAGCAAAATATTAAATGAAGTTGATAATCAATGACATGTTTTGGAGCCAGAGTGAGGTCCAAAGATAAACTACCTCCTTGAAATCTGGTGAAACAGGTAAATCTAGAGGATCAGAGGCAAGACCTTATCTGGAGGACAAGTCACTACACCCATAAGCTGGTGAGATCACCTAAATGATAATTTTAATGAGTTGCCAAAGCCTGGGTATGAACTAGCTGGAGAGAGAGAGAACATTTAGGGCAGTAGTCTTTATTTTATTTTATTTATTTATATATTTTTTGAGACAGAGTCTCAGTCTGACACCCAAGCTAGAATGCAATGGCATGCTCTTGGCTCACTGCAACCTCTGCCTCCTGGGTTCAAGCAATTCTTCTGCTTCAGCCTCTGGAGTAGCTGGGATTACACGCATGCACAATAAGACCTGGCTAACTTTTGTATTTTTTAGTGGAGATGAGGTTTCACCATGTTGGCTAGCCTGCTCTTAAAATCCTGACCTGGTGATCTGCCCACCTCAGCCTCCCAAAATGCTGGGATTACAGGAATGAGCCACCATGCCCAGTTGGGGGCAGTAGTCTTAATGATCTCCCACATTTGAGCATTTTGACTTTGGAAACCCACTGGGTTCTCGTGGCGAAGAGCCAAGAAAGATCCTCCAATGACTCTGGCAGTAAGTGGGAAGAATAAACTTTATGCTGTATGTCTAGAGCATTCACCACATTAAAACCTCATCTCCAGGACAAAGCATTCTTCAGAGCCATATCCCATCTGAGGGAGGGCATTTTCCTGAGAGACCACACTAGGCTTTCTGTCTCACTTAAGAGTCAGATAAGACAAGAAGAACATGAGAATGCCACAGACCAGGGACAGATTTAATAGTAAAATTATAGGATGACCTTTATTCCTTAACATCACAATACAGCTGAAATTACAACTGAAAAAGTTACATTATACTTGGCATAAACTCTATTTAAGGACTTCTTAGAGAGACTCACAGACAACAGGGGAGAGAAAATTAAGGACACAGGAGACTTAAAGCCTCTGTCACTTACAGCTACAGCAATATTAAATACAGCCCAACTCCTAGACAGATTTATGTAAGTTCTCTCACTAAAAGCCAATTTATCTCAGTTATTTTGCCAAAAATTTATTTTCTGATTTTAAACAAAAAATACAAGGCATATTAAAAGGCAAGAAAAATCATAGTTTGAACAGAAAAAGCAAACTTCAGAATTAGACTCAGGAATGATACCAGTTTTCGACGATTACACAGGGAATTCATATTTAACATGTTAATCAGTATTAATTATACATTGCATTATAAAATATAATTACTGTCTAAGTTAATATTTTAGTAGGGAAAAACTAAGATGACATTTAGGAACAGATGAGTAATGTATGCAGAGAAGTGGAAACTCTTAAGAAAAAATCAAAAGAAAACGTTAGAAATGAAAAAGAAACTGGAACTGAAATCAGATATGATTTTGATGAGCTTATCAAGAGGGTGGACACAGTCAAGGAGAGACTCAGTGAAATTAAAAGGTAATTAAATTGACTTCCCAAACTGAAATGCAGAAAGGAAAAGTAATCTGAAAGTTCAGAATAGAACATCCATGAACTTTGGGACTACTGTAAAGGTGTTATATACACATAATTGGAAAAGCAGAAGGAAGATAAACAAAGAACTCAACAGAATAAATATTTGAGATGATAATGGCCAAGAATATTCTAAAATTAATGACAAACACCAAACCATAGATTCAAGAAGCTTAGAGAACAACAACTAGATCAATTTTTATAAATCTATATCAAAGCACATCATATTCAAACTAAAAAAAAATACAATAAAAGGAGAAACTCTTGAAAGTAGCTAGAAAGTAGTAAGAAAGCAACTTACTCAATAGAAACAAGGATAGGAATTACAGTGGGCTCATCAGAAATCATTAAATAATGGAATGAAGAAAAAAATCCCAACATATAGAATTTGATATCCAGAAAAATTATCCATTAAATGGGAAAGAGAAATAAAACTTTGTCAGACAAACAGAAATAATATGCTCTAGAAAAAAGAATATGTCAGAAGCTTCAATTTACATAACAAAAGGAAGAGTTTTGGAGAAGGAATAAAGATAAAATCTTTTATTTTTCTTTTTCTTATTTATAATAGGTCTGTATTAGTTTGTTTCATGCTGTTGATAAAGACATAGCTGAAACTGGGCAATTTACAAAAGAAAAAAGTTTTTTGGACTTACAGTTCCACATGGCTGGGGAGGCTTCACTATTATGGCAGGAGGTGAAAGGCACGTCTAACATGGCAGCAGACAAGAGAGAGCTCACGCAGGGAAATTTCCCTTTTTAGAACCATCAGATCTCATGAAATTTATTCACTATCATGAGAACAGCGCAGGAAAGACTTGTCCCCATGATTCAATTACCTCCCACTGGGTCCGTCCCACAACATGTAGAAATTCAAGATGAGATTTGGGTGGGGACAGAGCCAAACCGTATAGTTCCACCCCAACCCCTCCTAGATCTCATGTCCTCACATTCCAAAACCAATCATGCCTTCTCAACAGTCCCCCAAGGTCTTAACTCATTTCAGGATTAACTCAAAAGTCCACAGTCCAAAAGCTTATGCAAGACAAAGTAAGTCCCTTCTGCCTATGAGCCTGTAAAATCAAAAGCAAATTAGTTACTTCCTAAATACAATAGGGATACAGGTATGGGGTAAATACAGTCATTCAAAATGGGAAAAATTGGCCAAAGCACAGGGGCTACAGGCTCCATGCAAGTCCAAAATTCAGTGGGACAATTAAATCTTAAAGCTCAAAAATGATCTCTTTTGATTTCATGTCTCACATCCAGGTCACAATGAAGCAAGAGGTAGCCTCCCATGGCCTTAGGCGGCATTCCTTCTGTGGCTTTGCAGGGTACAGCCTCCCTTTCAGCTGCTTTCACCAGCCCTCTTCTCACAGCTCCTCTAGGTGGTGCCACAGTAGGGACTCTGTGTGGGGGTTCTGACCCCACATTTCCCCCCTCACTGCCCTAGCAGAGTTTCTCCATCAGAACCCATCCCTGCAGCAAACATCTGCCTGGGCATTCAGGTGTTTCCATACAGTCTGTGAAATCTAGGCAGAAGTTCCCAAACCTCAATTCTTGACTTCTGTGCAGTGGCAGAGTCAACACCACATGAAGCCTCCAGGGCTTGGGGGTTCCACCTTCTAAAGCAACAGCCCAAACTGTAAATTGACTCCTTTTCAGCCACTACAGCCATGGTTGTAACACAGGGTAGTAGTGGCTGAAACACAGCGTACCAAGTCCCTAGGCTGCACAGAGTAGTGGGGCTGGCCCTGGGCCTGGTCCATGAAACCATCTTTTTATCCTAGGCCTCAGGGCCTGTGATGGGAGGGGCTGCTGTAAAAACTTCTGACATGCTGTGTTGACATTTTCCCCACTGTCTTGAGGATTAACATTTGCTCCTCATTACTTATGCAATTTCTGCAGCTGGCTTGAATTTCTCCTTAGAAAATTGGAATTTGTCTTTCTATCACATTCACAGGTTACAAATTTTCCAAACATTTATGTTCTGTTTCCTTTCAAAACTAAATTTCTTTAACAGCACCCAAGTCACATCTTGAATGCTTTGCTGCTTAGAAATTTCTTCTGCCAGATGCTTTAAATCATTTCTCTCAAGTTCAAAGTTTCACAGATCTCTGGGGCAGGGGTAAAATACCACCAGGCTCTTTGCTAAAACATAACAAGAATCATGTTTGCTCCAGTTCCCAAGTTCCTCATCTCCATCTGAGACCACCTCAGCTTGGATTTTATTGTCCATATCATTATCAGCATTTTGGTCAAAGCCATTTACAAGTCTAGGAAGTTCCAAACTTTCCCACATTTTCCTGTCTTCTTCTGAGCCCTCCGAACTGTTCCAACTTCTGCCTGTTACCCAGTTCCAAAATTGCTTCCACATTTTTGGATATCTTTTCAGTAGTGCCCCAGTCTACTGGTACCAATTTACAGTATTTGTTAATTTTCATGCTGCTGTTGAAGACACACCCAAGATTGGGCAATTTACAAAAGAAAGAGGCTTATTGGATTTATAGTTTCATGTGGTTGGGTGGCCTCACAATCATGGTAGAAAGTGAAAGGCATGTCTCACATGGTGGCAGATAAGAGAAGAGAGCTTGTGCAGGTAACCATCCCTCTTTTTAAAACCATTAGATGTTGTGGGAATTATTCAGTATCACAAGAACAGCATGAGAAAGGCCTGCCCAGATGATTCAACTGCCTCCCACTGGGTCCCTCCCACAACACACGGTTATTCAAGATGAGATTTGGGTGGGGACACAGCCAAACTATATCAAGGTCTAAAATAGTTGTTTGTTTAAAGTAATGATAGTAACAATTTTGGGGGTGATGACAGCTTATGGATAAGTAAAATAAGTGACAGCAGTACCATAAGAAAGGAGAGGGAGGGATTGGGAACATTATGTTACAAGTACCTGTCCCAAAGTTAAAGTGGCATAATATGTGTTGAAGGTGGACTAAGATTAGTTAAAATATATATTGCTAACTTCAGTGAAAAGACTACATAAATTTAAAGAGAACTATAATGACCAAAGTAAAATAGAAGATAAAAAATAGAATTATGTAAAATGCCCGATGAAACAGAGAAGTCAGAAAAATAGGGGGAAAAAGAAACAATGATTACAATGAATAGGAAACAGATACAACTATCTCAATAATGATTTAAGTGGGAATAATCTACATGTGCAAATTAGGTGACAGAGAATGTCATAGTCTATTTTTAAAAAAGACAACTTTGTCTTCTATGAAAACCCATTTTAAATGTAAAGACCAAGTTAAAATTGAGGATGGATAAAGATAAACTATATGCTAACACTAATGAAAAGAAAACTGGAATAACTAATAATTTGAAACCAAGAGTTGAGAGCAAAGAAAATTACGAGCAACAAAGAAGGCATTATATAGTGATAAAGGAGTTAATTCTCCAAGACTATATAATAATGTGTGTGCATAGTACTGACTCTAGAGCATCAAAATACACACAGCAAAATTAACATAACTACTAGGAAAACAAACCCAGTCATTGCTACAGAAGCAGAGAGAACATTTTCTGACATTCTGGGGCCATTGTTAGCCTAATACTAAAACTATTTTTTAAAAATTACTAGGTAAAAAAAATATCTTTTGTGAACATAGAAGCCCAAATACTCCAGAAACTATAAGCAGTAGAATCTAATGTACAACATATTTGGACTGAGCACACTATCTTGAAGCCATGACTTCAGAAGTTGCCTTTGAAGCAATGTCTTTTTTGAAATTGAGGAATCGTCACTCTTGAAGGCATTGTAAACATCTTCTTAAGTGATGCTTAATTATATGTGTAATGCTAGGCTATGGTGTACCAACATTTGATAAAACACCAAACTGAATGCTGCTGTGAAGGTATTTTAGTATCTAATTGAAACTGAAGTCAGCAGACCTTAATTAAAGCAGGTTACTCTCCACAATGTGGGTGTTCCCCCATGCAATCAGTGAAAGACTTAACACCAAAAGACTAAGGTCTCCTGAGATGTTCTGAGAAGCAAGGAATTTTGCTTCCAGATTACCTTTAGACTCAGTACATGACATCAGCTTTTTTCTGGGTCACCAACCTGCTGGCCTGCCCTGTAGATTTCACACCCATCAGTCTCCACAACAACATGAGTAAATTCCTTAAAATAAATCTTTATTTATCTGGTAATCTATCTATCAATTTATCTATCTTATCTCTACATATATCATTAAACATCCAATTAAAACAAAAGAAAATGTTTCAGATAATTCATTTTGCTTCCTAAGGAAGGTAAGCACAATGTATTTTTTTTCTTTTAACTTTGTTTTAGGTTCCAGGGTGCACGTGCAGGATTCACAGGCTTGTTACATATACAAATGTGTGCCATGGTGGTTTGCTGCACAGACCAACCCAGCACCTTGGTATTAAGGCCAGCATCCATTAGCTATTCTTCCTGATGCTCTCCTCACCCCAACTCCAGGACCTAGTAGGTGTTGTTCCTCCTGATGTGTCCATGTGTTCTCATCATTCATCTCTCGTTTATAAGTAAGAACACTGAGGTGTTTGGCTTTGTGTTCCTGCATTAGTTTGCTGAGGATAACAGAGCTTCCAGCTCCATCCATGTCCCTGCAAAGGACATGACCTCGTTCCTTTTTATTGCTGCATAGTATTCCATGGTGTATATGTAATGTGTAACATTTACTTTATCTAGTCTATCATTGATGGACATTTGGGTTAGTTCCATGTGTGGGCTATTGTAAATAGTGCTGCAGTAAACATAAATGTGCATGTGTCTTTATAGTAGAGTGATTTATATTCCTTTGGGTATATACCCAGCAATGGGATTGGTGGGTCAAATGGGATTTCTAGTTCTAGATTCTTGAGACATCGCCAGTCCATTTTATAAAATTGTTGAACTAATTTACGTTTTCACCAACAGTGTACAATCATTCCTCTTTCTCCACAGCCTCGCCAGCACCTATTATTTCTTGACATTTTAATAATTGCCATTCTGACTTGCATGAGATGATATCTTTTTGTGGTTTTGATTTGCATTTATCTAATGATCACTGATGTTGAGCTTTTACTTCATGTTTGTTGGCTGCATAAATGTTTTATTTTGAGAAGTGTCTGTTCATATTCTTTGACCACTTTTTGATGATTATGTTTTTCTCTTGTAAGTTTGCTTGAGTTGCTTGTAGATTCTGGATATTAGAATCTGCAATCTTGGAAAGATTTTCTCCCACTCTGTAGGTTGCCTGTTCACTCTGATGATCGTTTCTTTTGTTTTGCAGAAGTTCTTTAGTTTGATGAGATCCCATTTGTCAATTTTCGCTTTTATTGCAGTTGTTTTTGGCCTTCTCATCATGAAGTCTTTGCCCATGCCTATGTCCTGAATGGTATTGCCTAGGTTTTCTTCTCAGGTTTTTATGGTTTTAGGATCTACATTTAAGTGTTTAATGCATATCGAGTTAATTTTTGTATAATGTGTCAGGAAGGGCTCCAGTTACAGTTTTCTAAATATGGCTAGCCAGTTTCCCCAGCACCATTTATTAAATAGGAAATGCTTCCTCTGTTCCTTGCTTTTGTCCACTTTGTCAAAGATCAGTTGGTGGTAGATGTGTGATGTTATTTCTGAGTTCTCTATTCTGTTTCATTGGTCTACATGTCTGTTTTGGTACCAGTACCATGCTGTTTTGTTACCGTAGCCTTGTTGTATAGTTTGAAGTCAGGTAGTGTACTGACTTCAACTTTCTTCTTTTGCTTAGGATTGTCTTGGCTATACAGGCTCTTTTTGGTTTTATATGAAATCTAAAGTAGCTTTTCCTAATTCTGTGAAAAATGTCTATGGTAGTTTTATGGGAATAGAACCGAATCTATAAATTACTTTGGGCAGTATGACCATTTTCAGAATATTGATTCTTCCTATCCATGAACATGGAATATTTTTCCATTTGTTTCTGTTCTCTCTTGTTTCATTGGGCAGTGGTTTGTAGTTCTCCTTGAGGAGGTCCTTCACATCTCTCGTTAGCTGTATTCCTGGGTATTTTATTCTCTTTGTAGCAATTGTGAATAGGAGTTCATTCATGATTTGGTTCTCTGCTTGCTTATTGTTGGGTTATAGAAATGCTTGTGAATTTGCACATCGATTTGTATCCTGAGACCTTGCTGAAGTTGCTTATCAGCTTAAGGAGTTTTGGGGCTGAGATGATGGGGTTTTCTAACTATAGAATTATGTTGTCTGCAAACAGAGAAAATTTGACTTCCTCCCTTCCTATTTGAAAATCCTTTATTCCTTTCTCTTGCCTGATTGCCCTGGCCAGAAGTTCCAATATTATGTTGAATAGGAGTGGTGAGGGGGGCATCCATGTCTGTGCCAGTTTTGAAAGGGAATGCTTCCAGCTTTTGCCCATTCAGTATGATATCGGCTGTGGGTTTGTCACAAATAGCTTTTATTGTTTTGAGATAAGTTCCATTAATACCTAGTTAATTCAGAGTTTTTAACATGGAGCGATGTTGAATTTTATCAAAGGCGTTTTCTGTATCCATTGAGATGATCATGAGATTTTTGTCATTGGTTCTGTTTATGTGATGGATTACATTTACTAATTTGTGTATGTTGTACCAGTCTTGCATCCCAGGGATGAAACTGACTTGATCATGGTGGATAAGGTGTTTAATGTGCTGCTGGATTTGGTTTGCCTGTATTTTATTGAGGATTTTTCTATCGATGTTCATTAGGGATATTGGTCAGAAGTCTTCTTTTTTGTTGTGTCTCTGTCAGGTTTTGGTATTAGGTTGATGTTGACCCCATAAAATGAGTTAGGGAGGAGTCCCTCCTTTTCAATTGTTTGCAATAGTTTCATAAGAAATGATACCAGCTCCTCTTTGTATCTCTGGTAGAATTTGGCTGTGAAACTGTCTGGTCCTTGGCTTTTTTTTGGTTTGTAGGCTATTAATTACTGCCTCAATTTCAGAACTTGTTATTGTTCTATTCAGGGATTCAATTTCTTCCTGGCTTAATCTTGAAAGGGTGTATGTGTTCAGGAATTTATCCACTTCTCCTAGATTTTCTAGTTTGTGTAGAGATGTTTATAGTATTATCTGATAGTACTTTTTATTTCTGTGGGGTCAGTGGTGATATCCCCTTTATGATTTTTTATTGTGTCTATTTGATTTTTCTCTCTTTTCTTCATTAATCTGGCTAACAGTCTATCAATACTGTTGATTTTTCAAAAAAAAAAAAAAAACAGCTCCTGGATTCACTGATATTTTTGAAGGGATTTTCATGTCTCTATCTCCTTCATTTCTGCTCTGATCTTAGTTATTTTCTGTCTTCTGCTAGCTTTTGGATTTGTTAACTTTGCTTCTCTAGCTCTTTTAATTGTGATGTTAGGGTGTCAGTTTTAGATCTTTCCCGCTTTGCGTTGTGGGCATTTAGTGCTAAAATTTCCCTCTTAACACCGATTTAGCTGCATCCCAGAGATTCTGCTACATTGGACTTTTGTTCTAATTGGTTTCAAAGAAATTTTTGATATCTGCCTTAATTCCATTGTATGCCCAGGAGTCATTCAGAAAAAGGTTGTTCATTTTCCATGTAGTCGTGTGGTTTTGAGTGAGTTTCTTAATTCTGAGTTATAATTTGATTGCTCTGTGGTCTGAGAGACTGTTTGTTAAGATTTCCATTCTTTTGCATTTGCTGGGGAGTATTTTACTTCCAAATACGTGGTCAGTTTTAGAATCAGGATCATGTAGCACTGAGAAGAATGTATACTCTATTGATTTGGGGTGGAGAGTTCTGTACATGTCTATTAGGTTCACTTGATCCAGAGCTGTGTTCATGTCCTGAATATCCTTGTTAATTTTCTGTCTCATTGATCTGTCTAATATTGGCAATGGGGTGTTAAAGTCTCCCAAGTATTATGATGTGAGAATCTAAGTCTCTTCATAGATCTTTAAGAACTTGTTTTATGAATCTGGGTCTGCCTGTATTGGGTGTAGATGTATTTATCATAGTTAGCTAGCTCTTCTTGTTGAATTGATCCCTTTGCCATTATGTAATGTCCTTCTTTGTCTTTTTTGATCTGTGTTGGTTTAAAGTCAGAGACTAGGATTGCAATCCCTGCTTTTTTTTTTTTGCTTTCCATTTCCTGTGCAATTTTTCCTCTATCCCTTTATTTTTAGTCTATGTGTGTCCTTGTATGTGAGATGATTCTCCTGAATATGGCACACTAATGGGTCTTGACTTTTTATCAAATTTGCCAGTCTGTGTCTTCTAATTGGAGCATTTAGTCCATTTACGTTTAAGGTTAATATTGTTATATGTGAATTAGATCATGTCCTCATAATCCTAGCTGGTTATTTTGCACACCATTGAGGCAGTTTCTTCATAGTGTCATTGGTCTTTATATTTTGGTGTGTCTTTACAGTAGCTGGTACCCATTTTTCCTTTCCATATTTATTGCTTTCTTCAGAAGCTCTTGCAAGGCAGGCCTCAGTAGTCCAATCAATTGTAGTTTCAGTCTTTTTACATAGTTCTATATTTCTCAGAGATTTTGTTCATTTCTTTTCATTCTTTTTTCTTTAATCTTACCTGCATGCCTCTTTTCAGCAAGATGGTCTTTAAACTCTGATATTCTTTCTTCTGCTTGGTCCTGTTGGCTATTGATATGTGTATATGTTTCACGAAGTTCTTGTGCCGTGTTTTTCAGCCTCATTAGGTCATATATGTTCCTCTCAAAACTGGTTATTCTTGTTAGTCTCTCCTGTAACCTTTTATCAAGGTTCTTAGCTTCTTTGCACTGGGCTATAACATACTCCTTTAGCTCAGCGAAGTTTGTTATTACCCACCTTCTGAAGCCTACTTCTGTCAATTCATTCATGTCATCCTCTGTTCAGTTCTGAGCCCTTGCCAGAGAAGCATTGCTATTATTTGAGGAGAAGAATAACTCTGGCCTTTTGGGTTTTTTATTTTGTTGTTGTTGTTGTTGAATCTTTCTTATATTCATGAGTTTGTCTAGTTTTGATCTTTGTGGTTACTGACCCTTGGATAGGGTTTTTGTGGGAACTTTTTTTTGTTGATCCTGCTATTGTTGCTTTCTGTTGTTTATTTTTCTTGCAATGGTCAGGTCCCTCTTCTGTAGGGCTGCTGCGGTTTGCTGGGGATTCAGTTTAGGCCTTATTCATCTGGTTTGCTCCCACATCTAGAGATGTCACTCAAGAAGGCTGGAGTACAGCAGATGGGTGCCTGCTACTTCTGGCATCACTGACCTTGAGGGGCACTAACCTGATGACAGTAGGAATGCTCCAGTATAGGGTGTCTGATAGCTCCTGTTGGACGATCTCACCCAGTTTGGTGGCACGGGGAGCAGGACATGTTTAACAAAGCACCTTGATTGTCCCTTGGTGGAGAGGGTGTGCTTCACTGGGGGAAACCCACTTGTCTGGGCTGCCTGGATTCCTCAGAACTAGCAGGAGGAAAGACTAAGTCTGCTGGTTCATGGAAACTGTGGCCACCCCTTCCCCTAGGGATTCAGGCCCATAGAGATCAGAGTTCTGTCCTTGAGCCCCCAGTTGAAGTCGTCAGAGTTCCTGCAGGGAGGCCCCACCCAGTGAGGAGTAATGAGTGAAGATCAGGCCTGAAGAGGCACTCTGTCCACAGTCTGACAAGCTGGTGTGTTGGACTGTGGGAAATACCTCTTGGGGACCAAGCCATCTAGCCTCCCAGGCTTAAGCAAATTCTAGCTTAGTGGTTGTTAAGAATCTGTGTGGCTCTGTGGTTGGGACCCTAGGTCCTGGAGGCTTGGGCTCACGAGTGGGATCTTCTAATCTGTGGGTTTCACCATTCTGTGGAAAAATCATGTTTTCCCAGGCTGGGTAGCACCCTCACTCACTGCCTCCCTTGGCTTAGGGGTGGGGATTCCTCTACCCCATGTGGCTCTGAGGTGGCCCCCAGCACCACACTGCTCTTCCTTCTTCTCTGTGGGTCACACGAGCCATCCAGTCAGTTCTGATGACAGCACCTGGGTATCTCAGTTGCTGGTGCAGGATTCACATGCCCTTATGTTTTTTTCTATGGGAGCTTTCTGTCACCACTTCTTCCAATTAGCCATTTTGACCCCAAAACGTTCTTAATTAAAAAAAAAGTTACTAAGTCAAATTTGTCCTGCACCAGAGGAACTTGAAGGCTCACCATGGCAACTATACACTGAGGAAGAGGAAATAGCCAAACGTTTAAATATTAATTGACACAGATGCTAAATTATTATTAATTTTTTGAGATCCAAAACCACACTGTAGTACAGTAGTCAGGATAGTGACTCATAGAGGTCAGATGATTAATGAAATATTTGTCCCTGATTGACCTCAAAGTGGGTATAATATACTTCAACACATCCCATAGTTCTTTCCCAAATTCTGAAATACATAGTTGAAATAATATATTCAGCAACTAGCAGAAACACACTCTGGTTCCCAGACCTGTGGAACAAGGGCTATTGTGATAGCAAATGCTAAGTACATGCCACGAAAAAGGCTCCTACCTAATTAAAAAGTGTAAGTCAAAAGCAATATGGAATTTCAGAGGTAAGTGTTACCACTGAAGCCCAGAAAGATGCAGCTGTGGAGCTTTCTACCATATGACTATTTGACTTGATTCTATGTCTTTGCTATTGTGAATATCGCTGCAGTGAACATACATGTGCGTATATCTTTATAATAGAATAATTTATATTAAATTGGGTATATACTCAATAATGATATTGCTGGGTCAAATGGTATTTCTGCCTCTAGATCTTTGAGAAATCACCACACTGTTTTCACAATGGTTAAACAAATTTACACTCCCACCAACAGTGTAAAAGCATTCCTTTTTCTACACAGCGTCACCAGCATCTGTTGTTTCTTGACTTTTTAATAATTGCCAGTCTGACTGGTGTGAGTTGGTATCTCACTGTGGTTTGGATTTGCATTTCTGTAATGGTCAGTGCTGTTGAGCTGCTTTTCATATATATGCTGGCCACATGAGTGTCTTTTTTTGAGAAATGTCTGCTCATGTATTTTGCCCACTTTTTAATGGGGTTGTTTATTTTTCTCTTGTAATTTGTTTAAGTTCCTTGTAGACTCTGGATATTAGATCTTTGTCAGATAAATAGATTGCAAAAATTTTCTCCCATTCTGTAGGTTGTCTGTTCACTCTGATGATAGTTTCTTTTATGGGGTAAGCACTAAGTTTAACTGAAGATTTTAATTTTTATAGAAGAATATATCATAATCATTTTTAAGTTACTACTATAAATATTTCATTAAATAATGTATAATGTTGAATTCAAATATTTTAGTTCCACCTCAAAATCAAAATTCATGTTCATTTGGGAAACTCAAACCCAAAAGTCAATAGTGTATAGGAGATCAGTAAGTAATAATTGTTGGATGAATGAATAATTACATCAGTATATGAATATGGATGTTTACTGTTATCTTAAAATATAGCTCAATGATTTCCTTTGCTTCAAAAATAGTATTACCTTCTATGTGTAAAGTGAATTTAATACTGCCAGTTTTAAATCATTTCACTTGAGTTAACAAATCTGATTACCAAATTAGGAAGGAGAAAAACAATAACCTCTTTCTGAATAAATGGAGGTCATAAATTAATAGATATTTGGAGCTATAAAGAATTTTATAAATGATTTTGTCCAACCCTCTAAATTGTACAGGTAAAATGAATATTTATATAGGTTAATTTAAGAACACTAAATTTTGCGTGTAGTTCAAGGATTTGACTTAAGGACTTGATTAAGAACAGATTCATTCTAAAAGATTATAAGGGAGCCATAGCACACACACAGTTCAATCCACTCAAGAGAACCAGCTGATCATCAGAATTGGCAAAATTGGTAAGAATTCAAAACCAAAAATAATCCTATTAGAAATAAGAGAGTATTTGAGAGTTACTAAAGTAAGACTCAAAAGAATTCAATTTATTTTCTGGTATACCAGGGGAAATGTTATTTTAAACAAGCTGTTTTCCAATCTAGGTCTGTTGTACAATATGTAAAATCACATTAGAGAATTACAAACATTTGTTCGATTGCCCATGTCGCATGACTTTTCTTACCTATACAATACTATAAATGTTTGATTCTATCGCTTAGTACACCTACAAAGACATAATATATGATAGTGTATTCAATAACTGTTTCGATTAAGGTTTTCTTTAGCTTATTGGTTAAAACTTAGCACAAATCCCAAAATATGTGCCAAGCAAGTGAAATGATCAAAACCATGTATTATTACATGCTACTATAATTTATTTTTGTCCCTGACAAAAGTCTTGAAGTAAAAACAAACACCATTTAGGATTATTGCCTATGGTTTTATTAGAAATGCAGTAAGGAACTCTCACATAGTAGAATGATTCCACTGTTTAATAACATAACAGGTAATAAAATGACTACAGCAGGTGTTTTCTCACAGTAAATCTCATTACCTAGAAATGATTCAAAAACCGCTTTTTGATTTTTTGTTTGTTTCTTTGTTTCATTTTATTTGCTGATAGCCTTTATTAATGAAAGAAACAGAAACAAAGCTCTCATGAAGAGAAGAGCCACTGGGACTTCCTATCACTACTAAGGTTATTGTATTACTAATTTTTTTTTTCCTTTTTACTTTCAACCTCTACTGTGAAAAATAAGGTGAGATGAAACCTTCATTTCCTTTAGAAGTATTTGTGCAGTGCTGGTTTTTTCCCTTCAATTTTAATAATTTTTGTTGGTGTTTTTGTTCTAATTTCATTATTAGCAATGATTTGTTAGCACCTGTTTTCTTAAATCTATCAAAGGATATAATTTTGTTGAGATACACAGCATAAGATGGCCAACGTTGTAGACGAAGATTTTCATGCATCTCCTTCTGACTATGTGTTACTACTTATTTAACACAGGGGAACACGTCTTAGGATAAATGAAGTATTGCGGAGGAAAAAGCATTAAACTAAATTGCAATACTAGATGGACCATTCAAATATTGTCTCCATTTATTCCCTTACTTGGTAGAACAGTTCGCTGAGGTTGAGGGTATTGAAGACAAGAGAGGAAAATCAGAATTTTCTAGAGAAATTTTTTAAAGTTCATACATTCTGACAGTGTCTCTCTAGAGATGGCTAGAAGGCTAGGAGAGGCCATGCAATTTTTAATATTCCCTTTTTTTGACTCTCGTTTTATTTCTCTCTGCTTCTCTCATTCACCCAAAAGTAGTTCCAAAAACTTCCTTCCCTCTTTTTCCAAAATTCCCTAGTGCAAAATCCCTAACACAGAATACATGAATTTTGCTGCACTGGAGATCCTTTTAGGAAATATGTATATGTTTGGCTACATATCTCTTTTCATATCTTTCCTTTTCTTCCCTGGTTGATTACTTTGATGTGCTCAGAAATGACCCAGAAAGTAACAGCTGCAGAGAATAGGCAACACCTACTAGTTAACAGGGAGCAAATGAACTGAAACTGTGAAGACACACAGCTAATACATTTCAACTGTTATTTCTTTTATTTGTTTTTTAAAATAAAATATAGTCATTTGAAGCTCAGAGTCAGTTTTGAATTTGCTGCTGTGTCATTTCCTATTTTCTGGTGACAGTAGCATGATTTAAGGAGACACAGATTGACAGTAGCCAGCAAGTCAGCATCTAATGAATCAGAAAGGAAACATTGAATGTTTCTCCAATTTGCTGAATACATCAAATGTCATGGAAAGGGTCAGAGGTGAATCTGAAAGCATGATTAGCTTCTCCTGCACTTCTTAAGAAGTATTTAAGGTTTCCTTCTGTGTGTTGCTTATCAAGCCACACAATTCTAAAGGAACACTTTGCCTGTTTTGTACACGATATTCAGAATGAAACAAAATTTCCTTTGAACTTTGTATCACAGGCCAATATTTTTCCATACCTCAGAAATCCTGTATTTAAATCAACCTCAAGTTCACAAAAAAAAAAGAATTAAAAATCTCTGAATCAAAACAAAACTAGAAAAAAACTTCTAAGACATGAAATGGAGAGAAAGTGAATAGATGATTCAAGGTAGACCATTTCCAGAGAGGTGAGTAGATACCAGACCTTATAATAAATTCTTCCTTTAGAAAATTCTTTGAGAATGCAGTACTTCATACAGAGTATACTTAAATTGCAAATTTTAAGGTGTTTACTAATTATATATTTTATATTTTTGCAAGCCAAATTTACTATCTTTTACTCATTCTACACATGTACACACACATATACTACTAACCATAGTAAGTAAAAAGTTACTGAATTTAGCAAATAAAGGGAATTTTTGACCTATGAGAATAATGATTGCCCTGGTTAGCTAGAGAAATTTTGCATTTCTTACCTCACTACTGAAATAACTGCCAGCCATTTATCCCTACCTACAGACTTTCTCTCAAACCCATGTACAAATCTATTCAATTATCGCTGGCTATTTTCCCTTTACATGGCAGACAGCAGGGGGAACTTCAAAGGAGTTTTTAAAAGAAAAAGAAAAAGAAAAGCCTTTAAGTGATTAAATATATATATATATATATATATATATATGTTTATATAGATACATATATTTTGTGATATTAAGCTTGTAGTTGGATTAATTTCAAAAGAAAACGGTGAATTTCTGAAAGGAGGAGAGGCTAAGAAAAAAGAAAATACAGTCAGGTTAAAACAAAGAAGTTTCCAAAACAGAACCTTGCCTAAGATAAGACTTAGCTTCTCTTAGGTGCTGAAAGACTTCTCGAAAGGATTAATCCAGAAAAATAACACATCACCAGAGGAACAAAGAAAATTTGTGAAAAGAGGAGAGGAGGAAAAACGACAGCATCAAATACAGTTTTATGTTTATAACCTGATTTGATTTCATTTAGTAATAAGTAGTAATATAAGGTCAAAGGCTTTCAATTCACCGTTTGCTCATTAAAAGGGTCTTTTTATTTATTTTACGGTTGTCAGTCCTAGTAAGGTGCTGACGCTAACTATCTCCTGCCCCAACCAAGCTATTAGAATGATCTGAAAATAAAATTCTCTCTCATGTAATAAGAACTTAAGGAATTCTAACCGCCTCTCTGAGTCATTACACTTAAGGTTAATTTTGTGGAGAGTGTAAGAGTGTAAATATTGAAGGACACCAATATTTTAAGTCTGTTGTTGGAAATCATGGGAAAAGGAGAGCTGGCTAGGTCTCTGGGGTTTGCTGAAAAGAAAAAAGAAGCAGCAAAGCATATGTGGGCTTAAAAATAGTCCCAGGGCTTAATTATGGCAAAAGGATACAGGAATCCTTGACAGTCATCTTGAGGTATCTTTATGTCAGTGGAGTTTATATGTGTGCAATGTTTTGCTTCTTAATTTTTTGTATGAAAAATGGAGAAAAACATGAAAAAGCAGTTTTAAAAATACCATTATTTTCTTATGTAAAAACAAAGTAAAAGCTGTTGCCTCTTCTGAGCTTCCTTTCATTAATCCATCTGATTTTTAACTACGTTTAAAAGTTTGCTATTTGTAAAAGATGCAAAAGGAAAATTAGAAAATAATACATTGTATGATCATGCCTCAAGCATAAAATTCTGAGGAAGAAATTCATCCAAGGTAAAACAAGATTTGTACACAGAAAACTCCAAAATATTAGTGAAAAATTTTTTAAAAAAGCTAAATAAATGGAATACATCTTGTGGTCATGGTTTCTAAGATTTAATATTGTGAAGATGGGAATATTCCCCAGAGCCATTTACAGATTCAGTATAATCCCTATCAAATGCTTAACATCCATCTTTGAAGAAATGGAAATGCCATTCCTACAATTTATTTGAAATTTTAAGGAACTCTGGGTAGCCAAAAATATCTTGATCAAGAAGGACAACTTTGGAAGTGTGTTGTCTGTTCTCATGCTGCTAATAAAGGCATACCCAAGACAGGCAATTTATAAAGGAAAGAGATTTAATTGATTCGTGGTTCCACATGGCTGGGAAGGCCTCACAATCATGGTAGATGGCAAAAAAAAAAAAAAAGGAGCAAAGTCACATCTTACCTAGTGGAAGGCAAGAGAGCTTGTGCAGGGGAACTCACCTTTGTAAAGCCAGCAAATCTTGTGAGATGTATTTACTATCATGAGAACAGCACAGGTAAAATGTGTCCTCATAATTCAATTACCTCCCACCAGATCCCTTCTATGACAAGTGGGAATTATGGGAGCTACAATTTAAGATGAGATTGGAGTGGGGACATGGAGCCAAACCATATCAGAAGGAAACACACTTCCTGATTTTATACCTTTCTACAAAGCTACAATACTCAAAATATTGTGGTAATGTCACAAGCATAGATCAATGCAATAGAAATGAGAGTGCAGAAATAAACTGTATGTCTAAGATCAATTGATTTTGACAGGGTGCCAAGACCATTTAATAGGAAAAATATACTCTTATCAACTAATGGTACTGGAACAACTGAATAGTCACATGTGAAAGAATGAAACTACTCTTACGTCACACTGTATAGAAAGTATATCAAAGACATAAGCATAAAAACTAAAACTATAAAACTCTTAGAGGAAAACATTATTTAGATCTTTATGACATTAGATTGACAATGTATTTTTTATATCACACCAAAAGCAAACGCAACAATTGAAAAAAATAGATACTTTGGACTTTATCAAAATCAAGAGTCTATATGCGTCAAAGAACACTATCTTGGATTTTATGAAAATCAAAAATTCATATGCATCAAATAACACTTTCAAAAATGTGAAAAGATGACCCTCAGAATGTGAAAAATGTTTGTAAATTGTCTATAAAGATATAGCATCTAGAATATAGATGTATATAATATATATACAAATATACCCACACATATGTGTACACACACACACATATATATGAGTTTATATATATATATATATATACTCTTCAGATCAAGAACAGAAAGACAAACAAAAAAATTGAAAATTATAAAAGAATGAGAAAGGATTTGTGTAGATACTTCTCCAGAGAAGACATGATTAACAAACACATGAAAAGATGTTCAACTTCATTAGTAATTTGGGAAATGTAAATTAAAACCACAACGATATACCACTTTACTAGGTGACTATAATTATATCATTTTTAATATCAAGTGTTGGCAATAATGTGCAGAAATTTGAACCCTCATATGTTACTGGAATGCGAAGTGATGTAAGCACTGTGGAAAGAATTTTGGTAGTTCCTAATTATGTTATACATATAATTTATATATAGCCCCACAATTTCAAACTTAGTTACATACTATAAAGAATTCAAAGCAGATGTTCAAACAAAATTTGTACAAAAATGTCCATAGCACTTTATTCATAAGACCTAAAGGCAGAAACAACTCAAATGTTCACAACTGACTAATGGGTAAACAAAATATTCATGTAATGGAATATTATTCAGGAATAAAAAGATGAGAAGTTCTGATGATACTATGACATAGATAAACCTTGAAAACATTATGCTATGTGAAAGAAGCCAGATACAATAAGGAACGTATCATATGATTTCATTTATGTGAAATATCCAAAAGAAGTTCATTTATAATTGAAGACCGTGTGATGAGAAGATAGTAGGATCAAGCTCCTTTCACTATCATGGTGCGATCTATCAGCCTCTTATACATGATAGAGAAAACAATATGTCATCTAAGCTCTCATTCATCGTCGTGTCATCGTTTGGGGTCAAATCCAATTTTTGAAATGAGTTGATTCTTTTTGTTTCACTACCATGTTGCGATTAGTACCTTTACAAAGATCTCTGGACATTTGTGTCATTATTTCTATGAGAGAGAATGATAGAAGTGGAACTACCAAATTACTTTCAACAAAGTTTGCACTGATTAATACTCCAGTTAAATTGCACATGTATCCATGCTACTCATACTTGCTGGCCCTAGATATTTTCCAATATTAAATGATTTTGTTCCCAGTTAAATAAAAAAGAATTGCGTTTCCTTCTTAAAATTTATGTTTGAATTCCTTAGTCATTAGTAAAATTGAGCATAATATCCTGCTTTGCTGTTGATTTACATATCTTTGTAAATTTCATGGTCATATTCCATATCAGTTAGCTTTTGTGCAAAGCAATGCTGATCGTTTTTCTGAATGTGTAGCTCTCTAGAGGCTTGCTGGGAATTAGATGGTCTACTATGCCTTTACGGCACATGTCTAAAGCTTGGCATGATGTCAGCAGGCATGTTAGCAGTGGCTCAGTCCAAATATCTTTCATTTTCAAGCAGCTTTTCCTGGCACGTTTAAAATAAATTCCCTCTGTTCCAAAAGCATAAGAACTCACCAGGGAAGTCTAAGAGTCACTGCAAGGACTCTTGAGGCTTCTGCCTAGAATTTGCATTGCCTGTATGTCTTTTTTTGAGAAGTGTCGGTTCACGTTCTTTGCCCACTTTTAAATGGGGTAGTTTTCTGCCTGTTGGTTTGTTTAAGTTTATTACAGATTCTGGACATCAGATCTTTGAATGTGCAGCTTGCAAATATTTTCTCCTGTTTTGTGGGTTTTTCTGTTTACTCTGTTGATCGTTTCTTTTGCTGGGCAGAAGCTCTTTAATTAAGTCCCAACTGTCAATTTTTGTTTTTGTTGCAATTGCTTTTAGGGACCAAAAGGGGAGGGAGAGAGGAGGACCTAGGCTGAAAAACTACCTACCAGGTACTATGCTCACTACCTGGGTGATGGGATCCATACCTCAAACCTCAGCATGATGCAATAGACCCACATAACAAATTTGCACATTTATCCCCATAACTAAAAGTTTAAATTAGAAAGAAGAAAAATTAGCATTGTAATATCCTGACCATATTCTATTGATCAAAGCAAATCACAAAGCCAGAGAAGATGCGAAAATTAGGAAAATGGTTTCCACCTATGTGACAGGACTTGTAAAATTCCTTGGCCATGTGTACATTCTATCTCATGCTGTTTGTCCACATATCAATTGGATTGTTTGTTACATTCTTACTAACAGCCAGTCTTTGTATATAAGGCAACCTAAATTCTTCGTCTATTATTTACCTGGAAAACATTTTCTCTTGTTTCTGTTTTCAATTTTATTTATGTTAACTCTCATTTTGCAAGCATTTATAATTCCTAACCACCGTATCTGTCTCATTTTTCCTGTATGCTTACATACAGTTCCTAGGAAGGATCATGCTTTTTCAAATAGCATAAAAAGCATTTTTTCCCTAATAATTGTATTGTTTTGGAGCAGTTATTTTGGTCTATGCTTTATCATTTATAATCTCTGGGAAGACAAAGATTTCCTGGATGAAGAAAGTAGGATCCTTTAGGAACTGACCACCCAGATGTTCTTGATGTTCTTCACATTGTCTGCTAGAAAACCTGGCCCAGGAGGAAGTGACCTCTGAAAGTCCTTCTTCGGTGGCAGCACTCCTGGGAGAGATATGCACATACACTTGTCATATATCGAATATGCCTGTACTCCTATGACAATGCTTGAGGGCAGTCTGACAGACACTGCAGTTCCACAGCAGCAGACAGCCACTGGCCCCGTTAGGGATGCGCAGGCACAGAGCAGCTGTGCTCCATCACCTGGAGACATTACATCTGCGTCTGTAGGGTGAGGATAGAGAGGATGCCAATGACACTCATGCCCTATAATGGGCGAACAGCTGCTTCTGTGGAGTAATTAAAGCTGGGATTGGCCTTCCCATTCTGCTCTGGTACTTTGATGCATCAATCACAATCTTATATTCTCCAAAATGTGTTCCATTATTCCCTTGAGTAAGCCAGGGCCTATGCATTTTATATGGCAGGAAACCACAATCAACAGCATTTGATTATAATCTAATATGCCCAGCTCTCTGGATATTGATTAGCTGCTTAAAAGCCTTAAAATTTCTGCCACCCAAGAATGTTTTTAGAAAATAATTGCAAGTACTTAATTGATGTTATATGGTTTTACTAAGACTTCCAAGTGTGTAAAAACTTTGTTCTAGATAAGCATGCTTTAAAGCTTGTTTAATAGCAGTTGAAATAGCCTTTTGAAATTTAAATTTTAGTATATTGGAAAACAAAAGCGAAATGTTGTGAGTGAAAAGACTAGGAGAACAATTGCTTCTTTTCACTAGTAACCTTTTATTTGTTCCTATTTTTTATCTATGATTTAATAAGTGCCTACTTTGCAAGATGACCTATGATGAAGTTGGAAAAAATCGTAACATTATAAAATTTTTAAAAATTAATAGATCTACTCTGAGGGCAAACAAATATCAGTAAAGGATGCACTGAGAATAATGACTTATGGTAGAGTAGTTATATTGCTAGCATTCTCTTATACTGGTACGGAAGGGATAATTTAATAAGCAGATGTGTAGTAATATTGATTTAATAAATATCAAAAAATTCAAATTAAACAAATCACTTTCCATGAGTATTTATTTTCTGATATCAAATTGTTCACTTTAAAAGTTATTATATGCTCTTAGTTGTACAAGGAAAGTTAGAGAATGCAAATAGGCAAGGTCATTTCTCTGTCATCTCACTAAATTCATTAATGCCCTTGCCTGAACGTGATCTGACTTATTTCTGGGACTGGCAAACCTAGGAGGGAAAGTAGCTGAGTATGGATGGTGCAATCCACAACTGTTAAGATGTTTAGAATGGACAAATAATGAATTGGCCATTTAGCTCATTCTATACCATAGAATTTTAGTTTCAATTGCTAACACCAGGCAATTCAAGAAAAATTTGTTTTCAGTAGCATGGATTATGGTAAAGACAAAGGCACTTTAAAAAGGGAAAATTAAGAAAAATAAGCAAACCTCACAATGCCTTTCAAAAAACTTTGATTGTCTAATTTGTGGCTGTGGGAGACAAAAATTAATAGAACAATATTATGGCCTCCAAGGAGCATATTAGAGAAATTGAACAAATACAAAGAAAAATGATTAGAAAAGATTGAGAGAAGATTATAAATGGGAAAGAAAAGCTGTGATAGATGAGCACAGTGGCACAGGAGTGCAGGGGAGGGAAGCTGTGCTTTACTTCACAGAACTAAATGAGCAAGATACCCTTTCATGCTATCCAAGTCACAGATGACTTCAAAGGGTTAAACTCACAAGGATAAATGCAAAGTGTATCAGCAAACATAAATCATTAATTAAAGAGTTGATATTTCTACAAAATACCTATTTTTTGCTCATAATTATTAAAATTGCAAACTGCTTGAAAAGGCACTTTGCACTAAATGCTCATCTCTATACCTATTTAAATATCAACAAAATCAAATTTTTATATAGTTTATAATGTATATGCTGAGATTTAATTTATGACTCTTCTACCATATCTAGGCAGTATTACACGTTTGCATACACATTTTGTTTCCATTAATTGCTTCTGGGACCTAAATTTGAGCAAACATCTTTTTCACTCTAAATCTTAAAATAGAAATTAAATCACAAAGCCTTGCATAGTAATACATCCTCTTTGTTTACACACAGTTATTGACACTGAGGATTTATTTATCAGAAACTACGACTGGAAGAAAAGGACGTTAAAGAAGGGTAAACGTTGCTTCCGTGCATTTCTAACTTTTGACCTTCTCTGGGGGGAAATGGTCCCAAAACAATAAAAACAATCAACAAAAAACCAAAAATGGTGGACAAAACTGAGACGGTCATTTTATAGACTGCTACGAGAAGTCATTCCAGTTTTCTTTAAGCTCCATGCTTTCAACGTTTTTCTGACATAATTTATCTTCAATAAATAACATACAAAATATGAACAGAAATATTGTAAACAGCTTCTAAGTTATCTACAACTTAAAGCTGAGCCAGTCATCCTGAACCTTTTCTCATTTTTCTGCCATTCTCTGGGGGTTAAATGTGGATATAAACTTGAGCTGATTTGAGTCTTTCAGCAATGAAAACACTCAAAAACAAAAGATGAAGGGAAAGATGCAAAGAGTTTAACCATTCATAATACGATGTATTAAAGCAGCTTGTCTTCTCCATGCCATAGCCTTCCTCCAAAGTCATACATTAGAGAGAAAAAAACACATGAATTTTGTTTTAGCAACGTAGACTATGACCTTGCCAATAAACTTTTTTTTTTTAGTAGAAATACTCTTTCGTCTAATTGTAGGCCTACTTCAACAGATTGTCTTACTTATCCTTCAGGTTTCAGGTTATGAATAACTTCCTCAGGAATTCTTTACTGACCCCTATAATCCTGGTGTGACTGATGAACTCTTATATACTTCATGTTACCGAACTGCTTATCATTCCCTATTACAGAATTTAAGAAGAAAATTGTTTAATAGAGTAATAAATAGATGTCATTATTATTTTTGAATTATGATTATCTTTTTAAACATACATATACTATTTTCCACCAAATATTGTTAAATACATTCTTTTGCAGCATGTCACTTTGAACTGAAAATGTCAGAAACAAACAATAGTATTTATAATTCTTTTTCAAAATGGAATATAATGATACATTAAGGCATACTTTCTTGATCTATAATTCTTAAAAACAGCAAATGTGATGCAAAATCTTTGGTGTGAAACTATAATCATGCTACATTTTACAAGAATATGGTAAAAAAAAAGCATCAATCTGATTTAAAATCTTTTATTACAGCTCTTTAAGAAAGACATAATTTATATAGTCAATGCTAAAAATTTGCAGATAAAGGCATTTGACACTGGAAACACATCCCCACATAGAACTTTCAGGGCACAAGTTTTAACGTCTGAATAATCAAGTTTGTTTGATGAGTTAATTGATGAACACTGAGAACATTTGCTGCTTTGTCATCTTTGAAATAAGTTTTCAGATTACCACTGAAACATTTAGAATACTCTAAAATACTTTCTTTTGGTGTTAAGTGCCCTGCGGTTCTGGTGTTGATATTTCTTGAAGACATTATTCACTATATTGAACTCTTGTATTGCACTCTTTATATCCTTAATTGCCCGCAGAATCCTCACTCTGTCACTAGGCTCATCTGGAATCTTACTGAGAAATTGTATAAGTGCGTGTGCCTTTCATTTACATCCTGGAATTCTGGCCCTTGTAATTCAATTGTCTACTATCCTACATCATCAGCTGCTATATGAAGAAGAAATTCTGTCATCTTAACGTTTATTTTTTTTCTTAACATTACCAAAACAATGCATCGTGTGAGACCAAGGTTTTCTTTATTGGCCTTAATGAAAGCCACCCTCAGTATCTGAACTGTAGACAGATTTACTTGTTTTAGGTTTACTGATTTCATTATAAAGGATACAACTCAGTATAACAGCCAAGAGAAAGACACGTGCAGGGCAAAGTCCGGGGTTGGGTTGAGGCAGAGCTTCCATGTCCTCTTTGGATGCTCTTTTCTCTCGGTACTTCTGTGTCACCACCCAGAGCCTTCGTTTGTCTACATCTAGAATTAAAAAAGAAAAGAAAATATAAGGAAACCTTTGGAGATTCAACTAAAGTTTCACTGAGAAGAAAGTGATAGTCTTAAACGTATGTATTACAATCAAGTGAAGATAAGCCAAGGAATGCAAAGCTGGTTTGATATTTGATAATCAAGCAGTGTATTTTGGTGCATATTAACAGACCAAACAAAGATAATTATGTGCTCGTCTCAATAGATACAGAAAAAAATAACATCCATTTAGATTAAGTCTCTTAGTGTACTAGGGATGGACGAAAGCTTCCTTAAACTGAAAAGCAATCTATTTTAAAAATACAGCTAAAATAATGCTTAATTTTGAAATGTGGAATAGTTATCTCCTAAGATAAGGTAGTATAAGAATTTCTATTCTCAATGCTTCTTTCCACATCATATCTGAATTTCAAGGCAGTATAATAAGGCAAGAGAAGAAATAGAAAGTAAACAGATTTAAATAGCAGAAATACAACTGTCTCTATTCATGATTATGTACATAGACTCTCTCATGTAATCTATAAAAAAACTTCTAGAACTTATAAGTGAGTTCAATGAGATTGCAGGATATAAGTTAAATATTTAAAAATTATTTCAAAAATGAATTTAAAATATACTTTTTAAAGTGTTTACAATAGCACCCAAAATACTGGCTTATACATATGATAAGATACAAGCAGGATCTCTATTGTTTAAAGCTATAAATCACTCTTAAAAGCAAACCAATGTCAACTTAGATAAATGAAGAGTTGTACTGTGTTTATAAATAAAACCAAATAGTTTTTGGTTGCCAATTATCCTCAAATTAATATGTAGATTCAATGCAATCCTAATAAAAATTACAGCAGGCTTCTGTGCAGCAAATGATAAAATTTACATAGAAAAGCAGAAGGAATTAGAATAGTCAAAATGGTTTTGTGAAATAATAAAGTTGGAGGATGTGGAGGAAATGTTAAATATTAAATTTGAACTCAGTTGAATGTGGACAGAAACATTGATCACCAAATCCAGGCACAGGTTGTATGAACCCCTTGAGGCATTCATCCAGCACTGTTTAGTGAATATCTGTATTTCAATCTATTCCTCTAAGTTAGTTATTGAAAAACAGACAATTGCAAAACAAATTGACTTTTTTTTGTGTTCCTCGAGTCCAGTCGCAAAGGGCCCTTGCGACTGGGCCTCAATGACAAACGACTCATTACAAAAAGAGCCTAGGGTCTTTACAGAAAGAGCTAGGGTCCCAGATCGTGCCAAAACTTCATGAGACTTCTCTTCATCTGTACACGGACGGGCGGCTGACTCTCAGTCTGGTGATGAATCCTCCATAGCCTGGTGAATGTAAATACATAGCTCTTCCCTTCTCCCATTCCCATTGCGGTTTGCTTACTATATAATGTGCTTATTATATCTGCATTGCCATTTATGTGAGAAAAAGATTGTTTACACTTAAAGTATTGTGCACATTTCCCCTCGCACATTTCTCGGACAGAACAGAGGAAAATCATTACTGAATTTCAAGACTTATCTTAAGGCAGCAATAATTAAGGCAGCTTGGTATTGATGAAAGGATAGACAGATAGATACATGAAATTACAATGGAAATTCTAGAAAAGGTCTCAAATATATATCATAAATGATTATATATATATTATATATACACATATAATATATATTATACATATTCACATATAATATATATTATACATATATACACTTACACTTATATACACATACGCACACATTCATACAGGAAAATTCACAGATTTTAACTGTATAATGAAATTTAGTAAGTGAATAGGCAAGTTTCCATACACCAATAAAAATATAGAACATTTCATTATTTCCAGTAATTTTCTCTTGTCCCTTCCCAAATGATGTCATCTTCTCTAAGAAACAGTTGTTCTGATGTCAATTGCTATAGTAAAATTTTGCTCAGTTTTTATTTTAATATGAATAGAATTATACAGCATGACTGTATTATTTTGCTTCCTATCATGTCTAATATTGATCCATGTTGTAGCATATATCAATAGCTAGTTATTTTTAAATAACATACTGTGTGAATAGGCCAAAATATACTTATGAAGTTACTTGTCCATGAACATTTGAGAGGTTTTCAATCTTTTACTATTGTGAATAAAGCCACTATAAATATTCTTGAGCAGTTCTTTTAAAAGTTCTCTAATGAATAACAGAACTGTGGGTCATATGTACATGTCTATTCAGATCTATCACAAACAATTTCTCAAAGCAGTTGTAACATTTTACAATGCTACCTGTAATGTGTAAGCATGTAGTTTTCACAACCTTTATAATATTTAGTTTTGTAGATCTTTTTTAATTTCAGGCATTCTTGTTCGTGTGAAGTGATATTGCCTTGCGGGTTTAATTTAGATTATTCTGAGCTCATTTTCATGTGCTATAGGTCATTATCCTATCTTTTTTTGTGAAGACTTGTTCAATCTATTGCCCATGTTTTATTGGCTTATCTATTATTGACTTGCCATGTTTTGCATGTATATATTTATTATTGAGAAAGTTTTTCACTGGCCTTATAAAGTAACATACAAATTATTTTCTCCATTTTCAGTGCTTGTGTAAATTTTATACTATTACTTAAATGCTTGGTAAAATTTACCAGTGAAGACATTTTACATGAATATTCATTACAAATTTAGTTTATTTTATGAATTCTTAAAATGTTAGCATCTGTCACTTTTAGTGTCATTTTTAGTGAAAGATAGTAATTTGTACCTTAAAAGGTACAAATTAGTAATTTGTATCTTTCAAGGTATGTGTCTATTTCATTGACATTGTTGAATGTATTGGTGTCAAATTTTCATCTGATTTCCTTATAATACTTTTAATGCCTATATGACCTTTAATTAAGTTCTTTTTCATTTCTGATATTGCATATCTGTGTTTCTTCTTTCATTTATTGTCTTATTTATGAGCTTTGAAAATTAATAAATCTTTTTGAAAAATCCACTTTTACTTCTTTAATTTTCTTTTATTGTTTGACTTTTAAAAAATTTCACCCATTGTTGCTATTATCATTATTATTTACTTCCACTTACTTTAGGTTTAATTTGCATTTTCTTTTAAACTAGCTTGATATTAGCATAGTTACTTGATTTAATTTTTTTTCTAACAAAAACAGTGAAATCCTTGTTTCCCTTTAATATTTGCTTTAGTTGCATTTCATAATTGTTTTTGAATTAATATACTTTAATATTTAGAGGAATTTTAGGTTTACAGAAAAATTGATCAGACAGTACAAAGAGTTAATGCATACCCTCTCCTCAAACACATATACTTGGTTTCCACTATTATTTATATCTCGATTGAGTGCAGTGTTCTTGCTACAGTTGATGAACCGGTATTGATACCATATTATTTACGATTCCATAATCTGTACTAGGTTTCACTCTGTGTTGCACATTCTCTGAGTTTTGAAATGTTTAATAGCATGGATCCATCATTACTATATCACACAAAGCCATTTAACAGCCTTTAGCATCCTCTGTGTTCCACCTGTTTTTATCCTTCTTCCCAAACCCCCAGCAATCACTGACATTTTTACTGTCTCCCTGGTTTAGTCTCTTCCAGATGTCATATAGTTGAAATCATACCACATGTAGTCTTTTCAAATCAGCTTCTTTTTAATATGCATTTAAGTTTCTGGTATGTCCCTTTGTGGCTTCATAAATCATTTCATTTTATCACTGAATAATATTTCATTTTCTGGATGTGCCACAGCTTGTTTACTCATTTACCTAGTGGAGAGCATTTTGATTGTTTTTAAGTTTTAACAATTACTAATAAGGCTGCTGTAAACTCTTGTGTGCAGGTTTTGCTGTGGACATGTTTTCAGCTCCTTTGGATAAAGAGCAAGAAACTCTTGCTGGATCAAATAATAAAAGTATGTTTATTTTTTGTAAGAAACTGCCAAACTGTCTTCCTAAGTAACAGCACCAGTTTGCATTCCCACCAGCAATAACTTACAATTCCTATTGCCTCACATCCAAGCTATCATACATTGTTGTCAGTGTCTTGGGTTTTAGAAATTCTCATAGGTGAGTACTGGCATCTCATCATTGTTTTAATTTGCATTCCCCTAATGACATCTGATGGTGAACATCTTTTCATATGGTTATTTGCCATCTGTATATCTTTCTTAACAAGGTGTTTGTTCAGATATTTTGCCCAATTTTTAATTGCCTTTTTTTGTTTTTGTATGCTTAAGCTTTAAGTGTCTGTATATTTTCAGTACTGATGTTTTACCAGGTATGTTTTCTTTTCAAATATTTTCTCCCAATATATGACTTGTCTTTTCATTCTCTCCATAGTGTCTCTAATGAACTGATTTTTTAAAATTCAAATAAAGTTTTCTTTCATGGATCATGCTATTGTTTTTGTGCCTAAAAAATTATCATCAAACTTAGGTAACCTAGATGTCCTTCTATGTTATGTTCTAAAAGTTTCATAATTTGACAATTTACATTTATGTCTGTGATTCATTTTGAGTTAATTTTCATGAAAGATGTAAAGTATTTGTCTAGACTTATTTGTTTTGCAAATGGATGAGCATTTATAGCATGATTTGTTGAAAAAAATTTCTATTGGATTTCTTTTGCTCCTTTGTGTGTGTGTGTGCGTGCGTGTGTGTGTGTGTGTGTGTGTGTGTGTGTGGTTCTGTTTCTGGTTCTTTATTCTGTTCCATTAATCTATTGTTTCATTCCATAATTTTTTGAAGTTTTGTTTTGCTATTACTCAGTTTGACTATTTCTATTATTTTTAAAGTAAGTTCTTCCTTAATTCATGAGTTATATAGAAATGGTGGATCGTTTTCTACATATTTTATATTTTTCTAGATAGTTCCCTTTTTTAAACAATTTAATTCTGTGGTGGACAAGAAACACATTCTTTATATTTTTATTTAACTTCATTAAAATAGATGTGTTTTGTAGCTCACTACATGGTCTATCTTTGTTAATAAGCTATATATTTGAAAAGTATATGAATTCTACATTTGAGTACCATGCCATAGTTTCTTACAAATATTAATTAAGTCTATTTAGATGACGGTATTGTACAAATATTATTTACTTTTACTAACCTTTTCTATTTGTTTTATTTATTTATTTATTTTGAGAGAAGAGTGTTAAAATCCACAGCAATATCCCTAAACTTGTCTATATCTGCTTTCCTTTCCTATGGTTTTGCTTCAAGAAGATCGAAATTTTGTTATTAGTTGCATATTTGCAACGGAGATTGTATGTCTCTTTGATAAATTGGCTCTTTTATCATTAAAGACTAATTCTCTAATACTGGTAATGCCTTTTCTTGTCAGTCTTCTTTGTCAGCTTCTCATGTATCCACTTTTGTTTTCTTGCTATTAGTGTTGCATGATTAAAAAAAAAAAGTAAGTCCCATTCTTTGTTTTTTAATCTTTTTTTGGAATAATTATAGATTCACTAGAACATGAAAATATCTTCAGCTAAGTCACATGTGGTTTTTACCAGTTTCCCCACATTGTACCATCTTGCATGAGAATAGTGTTAACAACAAACCAGAAATGGACATCGGTACAATCAAAGGGTTTATGCAGATTTCACCAGCTTTATAGTTACTCAAAGGTGCTAGTGTGTATACATACCTGTGTACTCACCCAGTTCTGAGTAATTTTATCATGTATAGTTTTATGTAACCACCACTCAGAAAAGTGCTATTTAGTCATTACAAGACTTCACTTTAGAAGCACTCTTACTTCTGTCTCACTAGCAACCACTAATCTATTCTCTATTTTAAAATTCATTTGTTTCAAGAATGTTATATAAAGGAATTATGCAATATGTAACCTTTGGAACTGACTTTTTCATTAAGCGTAAATACTATGAGAGTCATCTAAATTGTTATTGTGATGGAACAAAATGATCACCAAGTGGCTAATCTAAGGAGGAGTGCCTTCCAGCCACTGTCACTGATGGAACAGATAGAAAATGAGGATGCGGCTCTTGCAGCTAGTCTCCTTACATTGTAAGAGGGATATATTTGGCTCAGATCTGCACAGTTGTTCTGAAACCTGAGGTCTTTCAAAAACAGAGGAAACCAGGAAATCATTAGTGGCACATAACTGTGCTTGCTACCCTAATGAGCAGGGAGTTTCTGGCAAATTATAACAAAGACCTCAGCAAAAAAAGACACAGTACCCAGCTTTGGGGCTGAGCAGAGTCAGTCAACAGGTGAAGATGCTTGGAGAGTGCTGAACCATTAATTCACTCAGCACGTGTCTGCCTGGTGCACTGTAGAGAATCCAGCCTGCCAAACAGTGCTTTCTACAGGGTGGGCACACTGAACAGGTGTAATGATGAAAGTGCTAAGAATTATTGTGGATAACGACAATTCTACTCCAGCATGGTTTCTTCTATCATGGCAGAATGAGGGTATTAATAGCCTACACTCATTCCATAGTCAGATGCTATGGTGGCCACTTTGAGTTCCTGTTTGTGTTACAGTGAAGTGAGTGAAATACATAGCTTTAAAAGTTACATTTTTGGCCAGGCGTGGTGGCTCACGCCTGTAATCCCAGCACTTTGGGAGGTCGAGGCTGGTGGATCACGAGGTCAAGAGATCGAGACCATCCTGGTCAACATGGTGGAACCCTGACTCTACTAAAAATACAAAAATTAGCTGGACATGGTGGCGCAGCCTGTAGTCCCAGCTACTCAGGAGGCTGAGGCAGAAGAATTGCTTGAACCCAGGAAATGGAAGTTGCAGTGAGCTGAGATTGAGCCACTGTAGTCCAGCCTGGGAAACAGGAGTGAAACGCCATCTCAAAAAAAAAAAAAAGTTACATTTTTGTTTTTATATAAATATGAAATAATCATCAATATATATGCATACCAACAATGAAAAGACTCCTTTTTCCTCTTTACATCTCAAGTTCTCACAATTTCCTGGGTGGCTGAGAAGCAGATGCTTTAGCCTGCCAAAGTCAAACTGCCCGGCTCTATTACTTTCTGGCTGAATGGCTCTAGGCAAATTACTCTGAGGATCAGCTTTCATAACTGCAAAAATGGGGATTGATAATGCCACCTATCTCATAGGCTTCATGAGAATGAAATGGATTTTATCATATAAACATGTTTCATCATATGATGACATGAGTTATATAAATGAATACATATATCTATGTTAAGTATAAGGTTTTATTCTTACAAAAATAATGACACAACAATTCTATGGGAAACTTTGTGTCTTTTAGACGTTTAATAAGACAGAGACCCTCAAAAGTGAAATCTCAAAACCAGCAAAGGCAAACATGATTACCCATATGCCAATATCAATATGGTTAGCAGTGGCCGAGAAATCCAATAACTACCATGTGTGACACACTGGGGTGTGACAGGTTAGCTATGGGCAAGTAGAACAGGCAAGATGAGATCGCAAAGATCCTTCTAAGAGTTAAAAAGAGAATCCCGGCACATATACGAGTAGACTGGGGAACATTTCTGGCATGCTTATGATGTGATCAATGATTTATGAGAAAATTATCTTGCTTGTTTTTAAGTGTTGAGCATATATAAAATCATTTGCTTTTCCTTTCTGTACATGTCTTGTTTTTACAATTTGGGGAGAAAAATAAAAGCTGCCCAGCTGTATGTAAGTAGTTTATAACATCATTTTTTAGTTCTTTACTGCCAGAGTTTGAAGTATGAGATTCCTGCTTTGAAGTTTTCATTTCTGTTTTACTTACTTATTAAACTAAAAATCAGTCATTACATAACAAATCTATAATACATGAAACTAGATTTTAGTGCTTCTTAGGGACAGATCTTCAGGGTATCATTCTTATGTTATGATGTCTTTAAAGAAAAAGGCATTTCTCAGTTCTCTTTCATATTTATTCCTTTGTGTCACTCCAGAAAACATCTGTAGCACCACAACATATAATGAATATGGTTAGGCAAGGAGGAAGAAGCATGTGGCTGCTGCATAAGGTATTTCATCTCGAAACACATTTTTAAAGAGGAAAAACATTTTTTTTTTCTAAAAAAAAATGGATTGGCTTTTTGTTTTTTAATTTAGGTGTTTACTTTCTGAGAGAGTACAGGGTTTCATTAAGAAAAAATATATATAAAATAGATCACATCTTTAATGGGTTGTTGAAGCTGAGATGCTGGATATTTGATCACTTAAAATGGGCTGGTTTGAATAAAAAAGCAAATGCATGAAACACTTCTTTTCAAGCACTGAATCATTACATTATTCTTGTTTGGCATTTATGGGAGATAAGAAAATGGAGAGACTATTGTGCTAACATAAATGTACATTTATACAATGTCTAAAAATTGGGATCAATCAACATAAGGGATGGTTCTCCACAGTTTTAGTATCTCATAATCCTTGCTCAATTAGCATATTGGGTATTGTCTTCCTGTCCCCCTCAGCTTCAGAGGACTGTGTGCCAAAAGAGAAAGGATACCTTGTCTGTGACTCTCACCTCCGTGTCCCTCATGCAAATCACTTACACTACCAGTTTAAATAATTCAATCTTTTATCACAACTACATTTTCAAAACTGGATGATAAAATACCCAAGACATGCACATTTTTGCTGTGCTGGGTGCCATGTTTGATAAATACTTTTCATATGATAAATTCTTACAATTTGATATCATAGCAATGTCAAAATCAGAGAAAACTTTTAAAAATTGCATTTTGGAATCAAAGAAAAAAGTTATATTGGGTAATACATTTTAGGAAAAATATTTGAGCAGAGCAAAAAGTATATTTAAGGGCCAGGCGTGGTGGCTCATATCTGTAATCCAAGCACTTTGGAGGCCAAGGTGGGCAGATCACCTGAGGTCGGGAGTGCAAGACCAGCCTGACCAACATGGTGAAACCCCATCTTAAAATATATATATATATATATATATATATATATATATATATATATATAAATTTAAATAGAAAATAGAAGGCCACAGAAGTTTAATATATACATAAAACTTTCTTAAAAATCAAGGAAAACCCATTTACTGAAAGTCTATTTATAAAGCCTATAATTACAGGAATATTTTACTATATTCTTTTTGTTATAGATAGGTGAGATATGTAGAAACAAATTTTAACATAACAGCTTTTTTCTAAACACGACTCCGAAAAGCGAATTAGCATATTAATAAAGCACCTACTTAAAAATGCCATATTTCTATATACTTTCAAACAGATTTACATATTATTAAGGCCACAGGACAATTTAAATAAAATAATAAAAGCAGAAATTAAACTGTTCACATTTTCAAACATTATAATAAATTGGAGATAAATAATAAATTATCAAAAATATTAAAATAAAAAAATCAAAATTTAAAATATCTTATTTTTGAAATAATTAAAATATTGTTCTAAACACTGATTGTGTCAACTAAGAAAATTATTAGTTTTGGGAGAGATCCAAGATGGCCAATTAGCAACAGCTCAGGAATGTAGCTCCCAGTGAAAGCGCAGAGAACGAGTGGACACCGCACTTTCCGACGAATTTTTGTTGCCCACAGACCGGGAGATTCCCGGCAGAGGAGCCACACGGGT